>CABHPP010141449.1:0-12142 GCA_902168425.1 Peromyscus attwateri | reverse complement strand
GAGAGAGAGAGAGAGAGAGAGAGAGAGAGAGAGAGAGAGAGAGAGAGAGAGCAGTAAAACTTATTCATGGAAAGTGGCAATACTGAGACCATACATGCCAGTAACATTCAGTACACATGAAAATATAATAAACAGTGATTTGCATGAAAAACAAATATTAAGATTAGTATGGAAAAGAGAGAGAGATGGAGATAAATTCCAAAATACGTTTATAAGTAGTTGAATAGAACAGAAAGGAAGTATTCTAAACATATGTACTGGGATAGTACTGGGAATTCAGGTGACATAGAGTAGAAAATAAAACCCATGAGAAGACAGAGCAAGTATGAATGTGTACCCAGGGAACAGAATAGCCTCAGTTATATGCTGAAAAGTAACAGGAAGAAAAGTATGTTAGGAAAGTAGTCATGTCCTCCAGAAATTTCAGTATAAAGATCAGTAGGACAATTACTGTCACGTCAGTAAAATTTTCCAATTTCTCTTCTACCAACACTGCGCCCGGCTGATTTCAAGTTCCTAACGGTTTATCAACCAGATCAGAACCATCCTGATTGTTGACCACTGATCCCTCACGGCACTGCCTAGGGTAACATTTAAAACACAACTCTTCGTTCCGTGTGTGTGTGTGTGTGTGTGTGTGTGTGTGTGTGTGTGTGTGTGTGTATGTGTGTGTGTGTGTGTGAGAGAGAGAGAGAGAGAGACAGAGAGACAGAGAGACAGAGAGACAGAGAGAGAGACTTCTGTTTTTCAGAAATAACAAGTTTCAAAGCATGGGAAACACAAACAACATTCATAAAGCTGGTGTGGGACTCAAAGTCTTTATTCTCGGTACAAACTACAGTTTCAACAACTAGAAAATCCTCAAATTACATCTGAGAAACTAGGATTGTGAGTCAATAAAATTGAGCTAGTGAATATTAATTACACTGTTTCTAGTAATATTGATTATAAATCAATAGCAAATAAAAATGACTTAAATACTGTTATAACTACAAAGTGATCATTTAGTTATCTTGATGTGAAAAAAGTTATTATGAACATTTTATTTAATTTAAATGCCTGTGAAAACATAATAATGAAAATTATTACATGTTTTCATAGGACATACATTAAATAAAATATATTTATTTTATTATTCATTAATTACAAGGAGTTAAAAATGCAATGAACACATGAAAAATAGAATAAAGTATTAATAAGATAAACCAACAAGTCAATGACATAGGAAAAAATGATTAATAAAACAGAAAGTTCCTTGAAAGAAAGTGTGTTGAAAACTAAAATGAAAATTCAAGTATACACATATTAAGAATAAAAATGGCCAGTATGAATATAATTTGAATAAATTATATATTTCTGAAAATCAATCTGAACACTGATATTCTAAGTAAATACAAAGCAGCCTCCCAAGAAAGTGAAGTAAATCTGATTATATTAACATCCTCAGAATACACTAAAATCTAGATAAAATTTATGAAATAGGAAGTTTCTAAGTTCTTAACACAAGTTTTTCCAAAAACTCAAGAAGTCTGTGTATTGGCGTAGTAATGTAAGATTACTCTAATTCTGGAGCATCAAAATCTGATATCAAAATTATGATATAATATCTCCCCCAAAGAAATTACTACTTATTAGATGGAAATAGATGTGAATCCCCAAAATAAAATATAACAGGTTTCACCCAGGAGTATGTCAAGAGAATAATGTAAAAGGACTAAATAGATGTTTATCCTTGAAGTGAAGATGATCAGGACCAGAGAACCTCTCATTCCATCAGCCATACTCATAGACTAAAGGAGAAAAGCCATTTATTTACCTTGCAGGTAAAGAAAATACTTCATAAGTTAGCATAAATTACTAAAAATAACAGTCAAAATATGCTCTGAAGAAGGCCACTAGGATACAAAAGAACAGGTTCTGGCAGACATAAATATGTATCAGAAGCTTAAGGGATGGAAAGATTGAAAACATAACACAACGGCCTAAAACCATGAGTTCAAAAAATACTAAGCCTGGGAGAACCCAAGAGGGGAAATGGCAGAGAGCACAGGAGAGAACAACACCCTCCTGTCCTTACAGAAGGGCTTCCTGAAGGGATTCTGACTGCTTTGGCTTGTTGGTCACAGCTAACACGACCCTACAGCAAGCAATCACAGCCATTCCTGTGCACACTGAAAACCTGCTCTGTGAAAGCAAGCAGCATTTTGTACTTTGGTCTGGATGTTTCTGAAACAGGGTCACATATTCTAAATGACCTACACCCTCATTCCCAGAAAAGCTATTATTAAAAAGATTTGTTTGTGCTTTTTACGAAATGGATGGCATTTCAGGTCTCCAGAGCACATATTTGCACATGCAGTACAATGAAACATGCCTTCAGGATAGTTCCTGGGAGCAAGGGGATTAAAACTAAAACAGCCAAGCATGTCGTAGGAATCTGGACGCTATTGCAGGGCCTTGGCAGCACTGTGAAGCTGAGATGGCCCTCGAGTGTTCCTCCACTTTAGGAGACAGGGATCAAAAAGTTTGCAAGTATCCGCCCTCTTCCCTCACTCCCGCTCAAGGTGCACTGGAGGACAGTGAGCCCTGAGAAGTGTGTGTGTCTTCTTGGGGATGAGGGAAGAGAAATCTCTAGAGGGCTATCATTTTGAGATTAGCAACCCTTAGGTCCAACAATTGGTATAAAATGGTCTTTATTCCTGGGGAAAACAACCACACAGCTACATTCACAAATGGAAGAAATGGGCCTAATTCTTACCTCAATACAATCTGATCCTAATATAATTATAAAACGGTAAACATAAATTAACTTGGGTGAGACACATTTAAAAGTCCCTTTCAGCACAATTTAGGGCAGAGGATTGAAGTAGACACAGAATTACTCCTGGGCCAAAGTCCATATGCCAAAAGAAGACATTTACAATCAGTTCCTGAGACTGACTTCAAAACAATCTGTCAATAAAAAAGCAAAATGAAAAGTATACATTCACTGTGCTCTTCAGACAGGCAGATTCAGCAGGGCATCCTGGATTGCAGGCTGCAGCTGTTTCCCTGAGAAAGTGCCATGAAGGCCTGCTGCAGAGGTGTGCAGGTTACCCATAGTGATGCTCGTATTTTGCCTAAAAGATATCCTGAGTTAGTAACAAGCATACAATCAACATTTCCTTCTGTCTGTCTGGCTCCCAATGACAACCTGACCCTACTTCACCTCAGGGAGGATCCAGACTGGCTAGTAACCATAAGGCTATAAACACCAGGCTTCCAGGACAAAACTTGCTCAGCCCTCCCATTTCACACCCTCCCACCATGTCTCACAGTAGGACTGCTCAGCAGGTGATGCGGAGGGTCTTAGCAAACAGGGCAGCTGTGACCCAAAGGCTTGGCTTCCTTCAGCCTTACCTCCACCAGACTGTCTGAGTCGGAAATGGGGAGGAAGTAAGAAATGTGTCATTCCTAATACCAGCTACTTTCTAAAACCATCAGTCATTAGAAGAAAAATACTGATGTACCTTTCTAAAGAAATACATCTTATTCACGCAGTAAAAAGGAGAAAAATCATTAACACATGAAATATGAAAACTGAGTGTATTTAAAAATGATATGGGGCTGGAGAGATGGTTTAGTGATGAAAAGTACTTACTACTTTTGTAAAGGACCCGTTTGCTTCCCAGGACCTATGTTGGGCAACTCATAGCCATTGCCTCTCCAGCTCCAAGGGATCTGATGTCCTCTTCTGTCCACTAGCACCTGCACTCATGTGCACATACCCCACGCAGACATATATTACATACGTTGTCTAAAAATAGTAAGAAGTCTTTACAATGGCAGGAAAGGAAGTTTTATAAAGATCAATCGGGAAGTTAAATGTAATAGGGTTGTGTGTTAATTGGTATTTTTCAGACCTTTAATACTTGGCATTTGTGAATATTTTTCCCATTCTAGAGAAATGTATTAAAGTGTTCTCATTTTACTCTTAACTTGGGATTCACTTTCTTAGAGAGCCTGTACAGTTCAGTCTTGGTTGTCACCTTGTTTAGCCTGCAATCAATTAAGAGGAATGCCTATGGAAGGGTCGGAAAGGTTCTTTCCTTTAAGGAGTAGTGGGGAGGGGAGACCTCCCCCCCCCCGGTGTAGGGGAGGGGAGACCCTCCCCTGATGTAGGCAAGACCCCCCTCTGGTGGTGTGAGGTAAAGGTGAAATAAAGTTCTTGTTGTCTGTTTGCCATCTCTCTGTGCTGCTGAATGCATCTCCCCTGATGCTGCCATCTTCAGTGACGTTGGACCCCGCTTCTTCAGTCTCCCAGCATGGACATAAAAGGAACCTTTGTGCCTTCACCCTCAGGCTGGCACTGAGGCATGTGGACTGAGCAGTTCTCTCTCCAGTGTGCGGAGTCCATTAAGCTCCCTCGCTCTAACTGTGTAAGCCAAGCTGATAACTCCACATTGTAATAGTGAGTCATTCTATCAGTTCTGTTCTGTGGAGAAACCAGATGAATACAGAGCCCAAACACTACAGAAGTTCAGGTCCATGAACCCGATCCCCGCAAGCTAATACCTAGACATGTTTCCAAACAGCCAGGTGAAGATCTGTCTCCAGCTCTCTGCCTCATCTGATCTTACGCTGTTTCCCTGTTTCTTTCCAGGGGGAAAATGAAGACATAATCACTACCAGGGTGGGCTCAGTTTTATCATGAAGAGAATAATAAAATGTATACACTACACAAATTAACTATGAATACACACGTGATAAAATCTCCTGATGGGAAGGAGAAACATCTGTATCACGGGTATGTGAGTAATAAGTAATATCAAACACACATTTCCCAAAATGGAGGCGGCTTTGGAATCAGGTGGCAATGGAGGTAGATATTAAAAGTGGATAACTTTGACTAGGGAGGAGGTTAGTGCCTGAAACCACTGTCTCATCAGACTCCTTTAATGACGCCACTGTCTGAAGAAGCTCTGAAGGAAGTCAAGAGATACATGTGTGGACAAGAAGCATGGAGCCAGGCTGGCTGTGACCTTCGCAACCAAACTGAAGAATCTGACTGAATATTCTAGACAATGGGAAGCACTCTAGTTTCTTTAGACAGTGATGTTGAGCAACAGTTTCACTTGATAGGAATTCATGTGGTATTTTAAAAATTCAGCCACTGTGAAAACTCAGCCCAGGAGTTTACTTCTCAGATAAACTGTGGTTCCAGCATAATAAACAGTCCTGCTTGAATGAACTGTTTGACATCTCCTGGTCATCTGTGCTTATTCTTTACAGGGAATGAGAGGCTGTCAGTGTATGAAAGTATGAGAACTGAATTGACTGCATGTGGAAGGTACAGGTTGACAGCTCACTCTGTAAGGACAGGTCTGGTCACTACCAATTAAGACCTTCACATGAACTCTCTCTGTTTCCCCAACACATAGGCTCAACAGAAGCTCCTATCAGGATGGCTTTGGGTTGTTGCCTCAATATCTGAATTTTCAAATATCTGCTGCATCATGTTTTTCTTCATTTGACCTCCACATTGAAGCTAAACGTTAATCTCTCCACAAACCTGTTCTTGGTATTTCTGGCTCATGTCGCCTTTAGAGATCTCAGTAAAGATAAAAGTAGAAAAGATTTGTCTGAAAATGTCTTATAAACCATTTCTTCCACCTAAAGCTCACTTTTGTCTCTTTAACATTACCTTCTCATGTTTATACAACTGTTTTTCTAAGACCCAAACAAGAAAAACCTGGAATGGGATCCTCTACTTTCCTCTTCTTGCAGACTGATTTCAAGACCCCTCACTCTTGATGCCAAACCATACTGATATTCAAGTTTCTTTTACCAGACGGCAGGGTACTTGTTCACATTTTTAAGAATCTCTAGATTACCCATAATGCTGAGCTGAATGCAGCTTCAGCACTATGGAGATGAACACCCTAAAGTGTTCAAGAAATAATGACAAGAACAAAAGTCTGCCCAGGGTCAGATGTCTTCCCCAAACCTTTTTGATCTGTGATTATTGGATCCTGGTGTCAAGCCTAGGAAAGGGTCAACTTTCATGGCAAGAGGGAAGTGAGCCAGGAGTTGTTAAAGGACTTGAATGACGTGCTCCAGCTTGCTACAGTGATGAACAGCCAAGAGGAGAGGCCATCTGCAATCCACTCTAACAACAGTTTATAACACCACGCTGTTTACCACCTCCTAACGTCTCAGAACTTTCGGAGACAGGCTCTCCACTCTGAATGGGCTACTGTGCAGAAGAAAGGAGTCACACTGCTTAGCATTCAGAGTCTATATATGAAACTACCCATCTTGCATTGCTGAGCCACTGATTCAAAAGGCACTTCTGAAAAAATATATTCTAACCAGAAATGTATGATTAAAATGGCTTTGATCAAATGTTGAATGCTGAAAATGTATAATTCGTGATAAAACTTTATACAAAGAACTCAGTTATCAGTATTTCCCACAGTTATACTGCCTAATACAACTAGAAAATTTCATCATTATTAAATATTTCCTAGATCTGCAATTTTCTCTTAAAAATCATGTTATAATTTAAATTTTTTACTTTAGTTTTAATTATACACATGTGTACATGAGTGCAGTAGCCGAAGATGCCAGAGATGGCATCAGGTCCCCCAAAATCTAAGTTACAGGTGGTTGTGAGTCACCTGACCTAGGTGGGTGTTGCGAACCAAGCTTGGGTATTCCACAAGAGCAGAAAGCACTCTTGGCTGCTGAACCATCTCTCCAGCCCCGCCCCCAACACACACACACACACACACACACACACAAATACCATAACTTCAGAAGTACATAAGGAGGCAGCAAATCTGGGTGTTGGTTTATTATTAACTTGTATGTGATGGTAGTGGTTAAGCTTATTTTTGCTGGTATCTGAGCAAATGTTTAGAAAAAAATACAGCTCAGCAAAATGGTTTTGAAAGTGGAAAGTACACATAAGAGCAAAGTTCCACATTAATAATTTCTTCTGTATAAAAGAGCAGTTCAGTTCTTCCAATGCAGACTATTTAGAACTAGAAATATTGTCTATAAGACTCATATCTCAGCTGATATTACTTCAATAAATTTGTATGCTAAATTGCAGTCTGCAGACAGTATACTACCAGCAAAAAACAGTGGCACTTGGCCTCAAAATCTACAAAATGGATCATTAAGTATCTGAGAATTATACACAGTCTACGGAGAAAACTCCCTGCAGAAACAGCCCCTTAGTCAAGCCAACAAATGGCTTAGCTGGGGCACCCACAGAAATACTGTACACATCTAGCTGAAAAAGAGTCTTCTTGCACTTGGGAAACCAGTCAAGTGCTTCTCTTGAGGCGAAGGGCTTTCTCATATTCCAGTAGAAACAGAAAACACGTAACTTAGAAAGCAGTGAAACGTGTGCGAAGAATCTGGTTGCCTCAGTGGTTGCCTCAGTCTAGCTCCTTCAGCCACTCAGGACTGTGCTAGAATGGAATCTTATCAAACAAAAGGCACGAAAAGAAAAGAAGATGTAGGCCGGGCGGTGGTGGCACACGCCTTTAATCCCAGCACTCGGGAGGCAGAGCCAGGCGGATCTCTGTGAGTTCGAGGCCAGCCTGGGCTACCAAGTGAGCTCCAGGAAAGGCGCAAAGCTGCACAGAGAAACCCTGTCTCGAAAAAACCAAAAAAAAAAAAAGAAAAGAAGATGTGTTTCCTGATCACAGACAGCATTTTGGCATCAGTACTGCTCATGGTATAACTCACAAATAGACAGCTAGTTGGGATCACTAATTACTCTTTCATTTACTTTCTTATTTTTAAAGAGAATTGTAGAGAAATGCCTTTGTTGTTCAGTTTCCTTTTGAACTCCTGGCTAGTTTTATATCAAGTTGACACAAGCTAGAGTCATCAGAGAGGAGGGAACCTTAACTGAGAAAATGCCTCCATAAATTGGGAGGTAGGCAAACCTCTAGGGCATTTTCTTAATTAGTGATTGATGGGAGAGAGTCCAGTTCATTGTGGGTGGTGCTCCCCCTGGGCTGGTGGTCTTGGGTTCTATGAGAAAGCAGGCTGAGCAGCTATAAGCAGCACTCCTCCATGGCCTCTGCATCAGCTCCTGCCTCGGGGTTCCTGCCTGGTTTTGAGTGTCTGCACTGACTTCCATCAATGAACTGTGATTCAGGTTATGTGAGACAAATAAACCCTTTCCTCTATGAGTTGCTTTTCCTCATCATGTTACATCCCAGAAACAGTAACTATAACTAAGACACCAAGAAACCTGTTTCCAGACCAAATGGAAGATTACTGAGACTTTCATTACCCTTGAAAACGTTGCTGCCCCTTGTTGTGGATGCTAATCACACATGTCAACTCCTAAGAAAAACTGAAAGGAATCGAGATTTTCATGACTCATCTCACAAAAGAATTCAAAGCAACAATCCAAAAGTGTTTAACAGAAGAGAGGAAGGGAGGGAGGAAGGGAAGGGGGAGGAAGGAAACCATGTTGTAATGGGTTATAGGCACTCTGTCTTACCTCATTCAATTAACATAGAACAGAACCGCTATGTCACAGAACTACAGGACACGTCAGGTGTGAACTGGCGCCACCAAATATCACAGACTTCAGCATGTAAGAGTACAAATTCATGACCATGGAAGTAAAGAGAGGGCCTGCGAGATGAATCAGTGGGTAAGGGCACTTGCAGCCATGTCTGGGGACCTGAGTACAGTCCTCTGAACCCATATCGTGAAACTGGAAAGGTAATGCATTTCTTTAAAAGAAAGAAAAAGTTGAAACAAGAGTTTCTAACAAGGCAGAACTGAAATGAAAGTATATTTGCTGCAGTGAAATAATCTCCAAACTCTTCAGTGATAGTGAGGACCAGCTCATATGAAGCATGTCTCAGCAGCTTCCTTATTGTTTCAAATGTCGAAAAAGATACCCAAAAGGTTCAGTGTCCATGCACAGGGAGGTGAGTTGGGCAAACTGTGTAGCTCCTCCCTATAGAAGGCTGGTGGAAAAGCTGTTCTGAAAGAGAAGAGTCAGTACTAAGACAAAGGATATGTCCAAACACCCAAGACAAACACAGCCCTAAGTAAAACCAACACTCGGTGCTGAGCTGTTAATAGCAAGCAGGATGGCAACACATAAAGACGCTTTCCGATCAAATTTTATGGAAGTTTACTTTATAACCGAGACATAAAGCCCTCTCCAGGAAGCAGCTTTACAGCAATGCTTTCCATCAACGTCTGACAGAAGCTGCCATCTGACGAGTTTCAGATATTTGAACCAAAGAAACGGAAACAGTGACATAACATTTATCCCACAGAAGGAAACACATAGACTGAGGAGAGCAGACTCTGGGACACGGTACTGGTGGCATATTCCTCCCTGTCTCTCACACACATAGTCATAGTTCTCCCTACAGCTACAATAAAACATCACACTATCAAGCTAGACAATCAGCACACTAGCTTCCAAAGCACATGGCCTCGGCAGTCTCCCTAACAGAAGCCTACGGCTTTATGGAGCCGCGCACTGACAGAATGGCAATAGAAATGGAAAACAAAACAAAATGAAAACAGATAAACAGCTGCTTCCCCTGCACAATGGCAGCATTGCAAACACAGCAGCATAGGTGCCTTCATGGTGGAGGCCCCTCTTGTCCTTCTTAGGCCCAATAGCAATGCAAATAGATTCATTCTGTGTTGGTTGTTATTGTCCTAATTTTATTAGCAGGAAAAATATTTCCCTATGCACATGTTACCCCTAATATCCTCCCTTCCAGTGGGAGAAGTTATAGCTTAGGCCCCATTTATAATTTTACTGTTCATTTAATTTCCTTTAACACTTTAAAATGTCGTATGAAAGCTTTGACTTGTCAAAACTAGGCCATCCATCTCAGGCAGAACCCATCAAAATGACAGCATCAATGTTTCTCACAATATGTAACAGAGAAAATGACAAACCCAACTTTTTAGAAGACAACGTGTGTCCACACTAATTGTGCTCTGCAGTGTTATATTTGGCATTCATTTAGTATTTTAGTCATCTATCTTGGATAGCAGAAATATCTATGTCTCATTTAAAATGCAATCAAGTACAAAGTTAAAAGAGAAGTAGCATTCAAGATAAATATATTTCTGGCCCAAGAGAGTAAAGAGCCATGCTCTGAGAATACAAAAATCTGTAGTTGGAGTTTTCCTGTGTCTACCTGGCTTCTGCAGCCGCTCAGACCCAAGTAAACACACAGAGACTTATATTACTTATAAATTTATGGCCGTGGCAGGCTTCTTGCTATTTAGTTCTTATATCTTAAATTAACCCATTTCTATAAATCTATACCTTGCCACATGGCTTTTGGCTTACCGGTATCTTTATATCTTACTTCTCATGGCAGCAGGGGCTGGCAGCATCTCCTGACTCAGCCTTCCACTTCTCAGAATTCTTCTCTCTCCTTATCCTGCCTATACTATACTTCCTGCTTGGCTACTGGCCAATTAGCATTTTATTTATCAATCAATCAGAGCAACATATTCACAGCATACAGAAAGACATCCCCAGCAAAAATCTTTTAAGAAAAGCCTTCTAAAGGAAGAAATCAGCCCTGGAGCTCCCACACAGCAAGTCCCATATGACCTCCACCAGGCTTTGCTTGAACATGGACACAAGTACACACATCTGGATTTTCCTATCTTTACAAGACCCAAGAAAATATTTCTCATTAGTCAAGCCCAGACTGTTTCCAACAACTAAGATATTGACTCAAGTACATCATAAATTATACTTGTATCATTTATAGTGATTTTGGAATTGTAAGTGTGAACGCTGCAACCCAGTGGTGTGCAGTGACCTCTCCCTAAAGAGTTAGCAAGTAAACTAGATTTAAGCTGTTTAACTCATCATCCACACTATTCATAACATACTGGAAGTGATTATATTCTGTGAGTTGACTCTGAGTTTAGCTCTGGCCTGGTGAATGCCAGGAGGAGAGGTAACTTCCTATTTGGTCAGCATGGAGACAAGCTGTTAAAAAAGAAAGCAATGGTTCTATCAAAAAGTGTTATACCCTACTGCCCAAGAAATGCATGGCATGTTTACTCTATTTAAGATCAGAGGAACAACCCTTGTATCCATCTCTTCTTTCATGGTGGCACTAGATCATTTTTGTTCATGTGGATTGTTGTGATCTCTAGTTAATTATCTGCATGTATTTTATTATCATAGATATGATTTTCCTTTTCTATATTTTCTTTATCTTTCTTTTCACTTGTGTGTGTGTGTGTGTGTGTGTGTGTGTGTGAGAGAGAGAGAGAGAGAGAGAGAGAGAGAGAGAGAGAGAGAGAGAGTCTCATTCTGTAATCAAGCTGCCCTATAACTCACTAAGAAGCTAAAACTCACTGCAACCCTCCTGTCTCAGAAAGCCAAGTTCTGGTATTACAGGCAAGAACCACCATGCCTGACTGACTTTTCCTCAATTGATTTTGCATCTTCTGCAGTTCCCTTAGTGCCTCTTTATGAGACTCACAGCCATTTAACTCAATTAACTGAGAAAAACGCAAGGAAATAGAAAAACTGTAATTTCCATGGTTATTTGGACATGACACTGGTTAGCCAAATTTCTTCAATGTGCTCACGAGACGGAGGGTAGAAGGCAGCATCAAGATGAGAGATAAAAGAGGGCAGATTACGCTAACAAACACAAGCGAACAAACAAATCAAAAAATATGTAGAGCATAACGAAACATCATTTATGTGATGCTCGACCATCTGGACCTGCTGTTTTATGGGATGAGGGAGTGTGAAGCTTGCACTGGAGCCCTCTGAGGTGGTACATTTTACAGCAGTACTTGCGACCCACACAGACTGGCTGTACAATGATATGGCTGCTTTCCATAAGGCCCATCAATAAAAATCAAGCCCTACAATGAGTGTTGTGTAAGGACAAAGCCCTGGAGTTCAGCGTGCTGCAGGCTTAGTGCCATTAATTCTGCCAATTCTTCATGGTTCGCAGATTTATACTTCCCCTAGAAAGTAGGAGAATTATGGGAGGTGGGCGTATGGTGCGATAGACATTATCCCACAGCGTGTGGTGGGTCACATGACTACATCCTGTCACACTGAACAGTTTACTGGAGATATAGCTGATTGGGCATAATTACATCG
>CABHPP010141448.1:21586-48780 GCA_902168425.1 Peromyscus attwateri | reverse complement strand
TCCTTCCTTCCTTCCTTCCTTCCTTCCTTCCTTCCTTCCTTCCTTCCTTCCTTCCTTCCTTCTTTCCTTCCTTCCCTCTCTCTCTCCTTCTCCCTCTCTCTGAGATAGGATATCTTAGTTATTGTTTATTACTGTGAAGAGACACCATGACCAAGGCAGCTTACAACAGAAAACATTTAATTGGAGGCCTGCTTACAGTTTAAGAGAGTTACTGCTTCATGATCGTCATGGTGAGAATTATAGCAACACATAGGCAGACATGGCATTGAAGCAGTTGCTGAGAGCTTACATCTGATCTACAAGTACATGGCAGAAAGGGCAAAACTGGGCTTTGAGATTTCAGAGCCCACTCCAAGAGATATACCTCCTCCAACAAGATCACACCTGTAACCTCCTAATCCTTCCAATATGGTCCACCAATTAGGAGCCAAACATATGAGTCTATGGGGGCCATGCTCATTCAGACCACCACACAAGGTTTCACAGCATAGGCCAGACTAGTCTCCGGGGCACAGAGATCTGCCTGGCTTTGCATCCATCCCAAGTGCTGAGATTAAAAGTGTCTCATCACATCTGATCCTCTCAACTTCCTTTCCTGTTTGATTATTCTGGTAACCTACCTTACTCAGGACTTTGGATTATAATGAAAAATTCCTTTACTCTACCAAGAAATTATAAAAATGTAGTTATACACTTTGACCTTTCTTCCTAAAAAAAAAAAAAAAGATGTGATAGAATCAATAAAACCAAAAAAGTGGTGTTTTGAAAATGGTAATAAAATTAGTAAACTCATTATGAGATTTATCAAGAAAAAAAGGAGAATACAGAAATATCTACTACAAGAAACAAAAAGGTAATGTTTATGTAGACCTCATATATCCAACTTCAGCCAATACACTTGAGAAACTTTAACAAAGTCCTACAAAAATACATTAAAACTGACATAAGAAGTAGAAATTTTAAGTGTACTTGAAATAGGATATTTGGCAGTAAATTTTACAAAACATCTGGAAAATGCTAATTTTGCTACAGACAATAAAATAGGAAGAACTTGTCCAAGCTCACTTTGTTAGACTAGTATAATTTTCATAGTAAAATTTTGAGATAGATATTAACAAATAAAAAATTACAGGTCAAATTCCCTTATGGTCATGATAGTACAAGTTATAACAACATCAGAATTAAAGAATATATATATGTATATATATATACATATATATAGTATAAAATACTGATTTAGTTTGGTTTGTTCCAGAAATGTTAGTTTTAAATTATAATATCAATATAGTCAACATTCATAGCATAAAGGTGCAAATGATGTGATCAACTCAATAGATTCAGAATAATATTTGATAACATATAGTGATATTGGATGAGCTATCATTACTCCAAGACACCATCTTACGATAGATCTTATCTAGTACAATAAATTAAAAGGAAACAAAAATTTAAGTATAAAGAAAAGTTATTCAAACATAACATAATCTTGCACTTAAAAAATCTGTGTCATCGGCAATTTTTTACACTTCATGAATTATTTTACTAAGTTTTTGCATGTATTACATGAATTATATTTCTGTATGTATTAGTTAGAAAAAATTGACTCTACCTGTTATTAAGCTTTTTATAAGGCTATAATTATTACAATAATATAGTGTTATCACAGGAAT
The DNA here is from genome assembly GCA_902168425.1 of Peromyscus attwateri. Taxonomy (NCBI): domain Eukaryota; kingdom Metazoa; phylum Chordata; class Mammalia; order Rodentia; family Cricetidae; genus Peromyscus; species Peromyscus attwateri. Next base: position 47,110 of record CABHPP010141448.1, on the reverse strand, counting down.
GGATCCGTAGATCCATGTAATAGAATAATACTCATAAATGACAAACTCTACAAATGAGTCTACTTGATTTATGTAAAGAAGGAAATATAGATCAATGGGAGCAAAGATCTTTTAACAAATGTTTCTGGGTCAGGCAGATAATTATAAAGACAAAAACAGATACTTGACCACTACATGATACCACCCAGTATCAATCCCAGGTGACAGAAAATTAGACTGCTTTGAAAATAATATACCATAGTGTCTATACATGTGAAAGCACTTAACAGTGAAGAAAAGATTTATGCAACAGAGTGCTTTAAAACTGACAGCATCTATTCTTCAAAAGACTAGCGAGGGAACTTGCAACATATCATCTAAAAGTGTGTGTTGAGAATGTATGAAGAGCAGGGGGTGGTGGTATGTGATTTTTTTTTTTTTTTTGGTTTTTTGAGACAGGGTTTCTCTGTGTAGCTTTGTGTCTTTCCTGGATCTCACTCTGTAGACCAGGCTGGCCTCAAACTCACAAAGATCCACCTGCCTCTGCCTCCCGAGTGCTGGGATTAAAGGCGTGGGCCACCACCGCCTGGTGGTATGTTATTTTAATACCAATACTTGGGAGTCAGAGACAGGTGGATCTTTGTGAGCTCAAGGCCAGCCAGGGCTACACAGTGAGACCCTTTCTATAAAGAAATAGATAAACAAACAAACAAACAAACAAATGGGATATGTTATGGGTGACATGAAAGGCATAAAACAAAAAAATGAAATAAGCATAAGATGAAGAAAAAGAAATAGAAAAGATAAAAACATAAAATGAGGGGAAAAGCTCAAATATGCAATAGAAATAAGTAACTTTTAGTTTTCAAAATTTTAAGAAAGTCAAAGGATTTTAGCTTCACTGGTAAATAATGAACAATATGTGTTTTAATAATCAGGTTGACATAACTATTGGAATTCTCTGTAAAAAGAGAATGATCAACAATTTTGTGCCAATATATTGAAAATATAGATATAATGAATAATTCATTGGAAAAATGATTTACCAAAACTAACTCAAGAAGAAATAGAAATCCAGAGTAGTCTTGCAATCACTGTCATCACAAAGAAAGCATCAGATACTGAGGGTTTTAGAAGGAAACTCTACCAAGAACTTAAGAAGCAGGATAGTAAAACCATTCTAACAATTTTCTTGAGGATAAAAAAATAGAAAATAATCCAAACTCATGTTATCAGGGTAGTCTGATCTTGAAATAAAACCATAAATAGATATTATGGTAGCTAAGATGTAGATGTGAATTGTTTGATGTTATTTCCAAGAGGAGACGAATTTTGTTTCCTCCACAGTTTTCATTGCCAAGGCACTTATTTATTTATTTATTTATTTATTTATTTATTTATTTATTTATGTGCCACTAAAGTATGACGGCAGTGGTGCTACAACAGTTCTGGAACTGGCTTTAAAAGGAAGGGTGGGTATGCATTGGTTTCTTAGATGCTGGAGTTATTTTGTGAGAAATCAGATTTCCCTATTGTGCAGTGCAAAGCCCTGAGACTGTATGGAGATGAGGGGCCCAAATGAGCCTAACATTCCAGCCTTCCCACCAAGACATATTTGTTTGAATTTGTCTTGGACTTCAGCCCAGTCCATTCACTAGCTGAATGCTACTCCTTGATCTCAGTTAATACCACACAGAACTGAAAACTTTCCCAGGAAAACACTACTCAAAAGTCCAACTCAGAAAACTGGGAAGCATGATAAAAGATTGTTGCTTTAAGTGTCTGTGTTTAAAAGTACTTAGTTATGCAGCAGTTAAAAACTGAGACAGTTTGTGCAGCGGAGAATACTCACTCTCCAATGCCAGGTGTGAACATAGATGCAAAATAGATTGAGTGACACTGGCAAAAGCCAAATCCAGTGAAACACAGGCACACCCACATACCCACACAAATAACTGAATGCACACATGCATGCATACATACACAGAAGCCACATTCTAGCTGTCATGAATTTTCTACCCTTTGGAATAAGATTTCCTAGAAATCTTATTTCTGCATGCTTTTGTAAAGTAATAAATGCCTTGCCATTACTATACAAATGATAAATGGCTTATTTATCATGGCGCTGCTGCTGACTTACCTCTTCTGCATTTATTATTCCTTGGTTATCTTATGTTACAAGTATTGTATTTTATACATTTTGAAGAGCATTCTATTCTGCATCGTTGATCAATATGTCTAATCCTTTCATAACAACACAGTTGTCATCTTTTCCATTAAGAGACTCAAGATGGAGCTGGGAAGATGGATCAGAAGGTAAAGCACTTACTCTACAATCATGAAGACAGGGATTGGGTCCCAGCACCCATGTAAATATTGGACAGGCATTTCAGCCGGACTGTAATACCAGCATTCTCTCAGGAGGAGACATGACAAAGGTCGATAGCTAAGCTAGCGAGTCAGTGAACTCTGCACTCCAGTGAGAAACCCTGCCTATTCTACAAAGTAGGATGGTTTCTCAGCCTTTTAGCTACGACCAAGTAAACTAACTTCTTATCAGCTTACTATTTGATACACCCTCGATCCAGGGATAACATATTAAACCAATGACAGTGCACATACAGCAAATGGGCACATGAAAATAATTCTACATGAATATAAATCCAATATCATATCCACCATGAAAATGCAATTCAAGACCACCATACATGGGATCACATGCCTCGCAGAACAGCCAAATGAAAAATAGCACCAAATGCTGGTGAGACAAAGAAACTGGGTCATTTATACATCCCTGATGGGAATATAAATTGGTGTAGCCACTCTAGAAAACTGCTTGGCATTTCTTACAGAACTGAGCATGTGATTGCTATACACCTATGGATTGTTCTCTTGGGCTATTATATAGATAAATAAAAACTGTGAAGAGGAAACTGCACAAAATATATCATGGGAAATGATGGTAGAAGACACCAAAAGTCAACCGCTGGCCTTCACACACTTGTGTGAACCCAGAGACATGTATGCCTCCCCCCCTTTTTTTTTACACACACTATATACACATACATAAGATTGATAGTGAAAGTTTTTATGTTATTCCAATAAATGTAAACAGAGCCTTTTACAAAAGTCAATGCTCCATCACTACAAACTCTTACAAAAGGGTACTACGAGATGGCTCAGTGGGTAAAGTTGCTTGCTACCAAGTATGTCAACCTGATTTTTATCAGGGAACTCACAATTCTCCCTGGAAAGGGAGAAATGAAACCAGCAAGATGTCCTCTGACTTCCACATGTATTATATGCCTGCAGGCCTATATATATTGTGTGTGTGTGTGTGTGTGTGTGTGTGTGTGTTTATTTACACACAGAGACTAAATACACACACACACACACACACACACACACACACACACACACACACATATATGAAATATAATCTTAAAAAGTCACCTAGAATAAAGGAACAGAAGGGCATATTTTTAATCCATGAGGGATTTCTGCTCAGGATGAGCAGCAAGTCTTGTGTTTCCTGTTTTCCTGCAGTCACGTTCACATTGCATTTAAAAGCAGGAAGACGGCTTATCATTAGCACTGCTACTTAACATTGTGCTTCAAATCTCATGGTAAACTACAAGAAATAAAAGGCACCAGGCGATTTTTATAATAACAACAAGGTAGACAGAGGTTTCTAGTAACAAATTAACAAACATAGACTGACCTATGGAAACATGTCAAATTTTAATCAGAAGATTTTGAAGATCTATATAACTAGAAGACATCAATTCACAGATAGGAAGACTTGGTATCATAAAGCTTTATGTTTTCCTCAAGTTCATCTTTCAAATTAGAATTTTAACAGTGGCTTCAGTGAAACTTAACAAGATGATATAAAAATTCATGGGAACTGGCAAAATATCAGAACATAGATAGATAAGACATTCCTGAAGAATGAAAAAAAAAAAAAAAGCAAGAAGAAAACTCCGGTGGGAAGACTTGGCATGTAAGCCTCTGAGATCTAAAGCTATGGTAGTTAATATATTTAATACTTATGAGAAATAGACATGGTGATCACAGAGGCACAGTAGACAGACTCTTCAAAATACATAAAATGTGATAATTACAGTGTTCCTCGTAATCAGAATGCTAAATGTAACAGACATGTCTGTGGTAGTTCTATTGATGATAAGTCATTTATGGCTTAAAAATTATTTGGAGGGGATGGTTCATCCTGAGATCACTGATTCTCAAGGGCGGAAGATCCATGAAAGCAGACTCTTAGTTACCCTTCTGCTGAGTGCATGATTGCTTCATGCCTCTGTGAACATGTGGTTCTCTCCCTTGCTGGATGAGTTTCCTGATCACTAAAACATCCATTTTGGATATTGAGGTGCTCTGTGCTTAATTGTGTCTGGCCTCACTTAGAGCAGCGGCTCTTTAGTCTCTTTGCCGCACTGTCCTTGTGATGAATGGAAATTACTATTTCAGTTTTGCACATTAATCTCACTCGTCTGATTTGCTCACATGTTTTCACCATCAGGTCAAGTTTCCCGAAGATAGAGTTGACAGCAATGTTTGCTAGTCTCTGGGATGTTATTGGAGATGAATTATGGAATGCAAAGAAATGGACTTTGGTTGTAGTCATGGAAGGGAATGAGAGAAAAAGGTAAAGTTCTGGCATCTTCTCTATGATTCCACACACTGTACTGACCTCGTTACATGTATGGAGTCATGGAATTAGCATGCCAGAATGAACTTTAGGCCAACTATCAAACCTGTTCATTTCATAGACATGGCAAAGCTCCCAGGATGTCAGGTCACTCACCAGGTTCCGATGTGGCAAAAGGCACAAAAATCTAGATAACCAGATTCCTAGCCCGCTGCCATTTCCTGGAATGGTTTCTTATTTTGGCATTTCAGAAACAGAAGAGAGAATTTAGTATCCCAGACCTGAGTACATTATCAGCCACACTCTATCACCAAACTCTCCTAGTGTTGATGAAAGAACTGTTCGTTCTAGTGGAGTCTTCTGCATGTTGGAGTCACAGCTGTTGTGAATTCATGTGTGCAGTAGGCCTGCCATGTCTAACCATCAGCATGGATGAGGAAGGGCTCATGAAGTCCCACCCCTAGCTGAGAAGCTACTGGCAATTGATGGCTTCTTGGGGAAGGACAGTCAAGGATGCAGCTCCACAAGCCAGTGGATGGATCGTCACCCACGAATACACAGGTAGCATTAAGTAGACTCAGTGGGTTTTAAGAAAAGAGAACACAGGAAGTTGGGAGGGAAAAGTGGTTGTGGGGGGACAGAGGAGGAATATGAGGAGAGGGAACAGGGTGTATATACATCTGTGTATGAAATTCTCAATGATCAAAACAAGAACAGTGTTAAGTTTGCTTATGAGATCATTGCTTAGTGTGACCTTCCTAGTACACATACCTGTGGATTATGTGATCTGCTATGAAATCATGAACCATGACTTAGTCTAGGTGTTATTCATAATTCTGAATATCATTAAATTATTCTAATCTATGGTAGAAAGAGAAAAACCTCTATGAATCCTGGGCTAGACAAGTAACTTTTTTTTAATAAAAATTCATTTATGTATATTTATAAAATGAAATATTCTTAAATTCTTTGATTAAACAACTGTCTGTAATGATATCATTTCAAAGCTTGTCTCTAAAATTTGGCTTAAACCTAAGTTATGCCCAATTAATTAGAATAATTAATATTTGCTTTTATAGTCTAACATAAGGCTGAATAATACACTCAATCTGATTTAATGTTCTACAGCCTTGAAGTGTTTTTGAACAAGCTTTGCCTCAGGTACTATTAGGCTTCCTTTACTCATAAAATCCTGGTTTCATTTTGATTGTGAGAATCATACAGAAATAAAATATTTTTCCTGGCTTATAATGATGTCTCAATTTGTGTCTGTGCCATTATATCATCCATTTAACTGAAAAATTCAATTGGATAGCGTGCATGATCCCAAAATTTAGATGCTGGAAGGCTGGCCATTTACTGGTGATGACTGATTATTTGTTAGTGATCTGAGATCAGCTAAATTGATTTATTTTACAGAAGACAAAACCAAACCACCATCACAACATTAGAATGTGTTGTAAACTGCTCAGCTAGAACATATTAAATTTAGATTTGCATCCTAACTGCAAGTATGAATGAATTTAAGAAGCATGGGTTTTTGTTTTTGTTTTTATTCTCTGGAAGCGTAAGTTGAAAGGGGGAAGGCCATTTGTGCATAGAGATGAATGATACTCAAAGCACCCTGGTTTCTGCTTCACGCATCACTGGAGACACACTGTCCATCTTCTCTAACCTTTCCAAAAGCAGGCTTTTGGTTGATCCATCTGAAAGTCTGAAATTCTCAACTTTTTGTAAAACCATTTTTTAAAAAAACCTAACTACATAAGCAGGTTGCTGAATGAGGTAGGTATTTCTTACAGTGCTCAGCAATGATGCTGTTTACATGTGGTGAAGATGATATATCGGGTCAACTCTGTTGTGTATGGTTATGTCGGTGTGTAGGTCAATCTGTGTTTTATCAATAAGGGTTCCAATAGCCAACAGCTGACTGATAAACCAGGGCAGCGAGGCCTGTGCTTTTGCTGCATACCCTGGCACCTCTCTCTTTCCCCTTGAGAGGAAGTACCCTAATCATACGGAAGATAACCAGCCATAATGGACCCACTGCCATGGTTACAGTGACCTGAACAGGAGCAGCAGGGGATCTAGACCAGGGTAGCTCACCTCCTCTGTGGGGTGTTATAAACAGAACCTGGGAGAAAAATAGTATCTTTCTTCTGAGTTCAGGGACAGGGAATATGAGGCATGTTCCTTGTTATAAATGTGAGGAGACAGGACTGCAGTCCCACCGAGTAAAGAATAGAGCAGGAGAGAAAGGGAGAGGAGGAGGAGGGGATAGGTGGAGGAGGAGGGAAGAGGGGAACAGGAGGAGGAGCAGGAGGAGGAGGAGCAGGAGGAGGGAAGAGAAAGCAGAGAACAGGCTGGCAGCTGTGAATCCCGTTCCTGGTTCTGGCCCCACAGTGGCCTCGTTTGCTGTAATTCCTTAGTTTCGGGGTATGACCCTGGTTCCTCAGAAAATGCACTTTTCACTCAAATGAAGGCTTTTTTCCCCTTGTGTTTCACCTCCTCTGCTGTTCTTCTTTCTTAAGATAGAAAGCATATACCATTAAATTTGGATTTTAATTATAGACACATTTTCATATAAAGCATTTAAAACATAAATTCCCTTTAAACACCGTATCCCGTAAACTTCGATATGGGATGTTTTTATTTTCATTCAAATGTTTTATGAACACTGCTCACTGCTCCCGTTTTTTCGTTTTGTCTATGAATTGTTTAGAATTATGGTGTACAATTTCCACATTCCTCGCGATTTCTGCATATTTTCTGTATCTGACTTGTAATTTAACTCTGTGGTCGCCAGAGACCATGACTGTCTGATTTCTACCATTTTTTTTTACTGAGCCTTGTGCTCCAACATCTGGCCTTGTCTTTGTGCGTGGTCCACACGGAGCCGAGTGGAACACACATTCTGCAGTCTAGGGGAAATGTTCCCAAAACGTCACTTAGCTCTCATGATTGATGCCATGGGTCCCTTCCGCTGTTTCTTTACCTGTTTTCTGTCCACTTGTCCTATCGGTTATGGAAGTAGAGATGTCGAAGTTAGGCACAAAGGAATTTATATTCGGGTAATACGAACATCGATTTCTTTTCTAAGTAAAGGAGACAAAAATAAGAAAAAAAAAAAAGACTGCTAAAAGTAGGGGAGTGGTAGGAGACACCCATCTGTGATACTGGCATATCTTACCTGGGTAATAAGTGAATAACACCACGTTGGAGTGTTTTGTCTTTGTTTGACTAGTTGGTGCACAGTCAACAGACAGAAAGCATCCTGAAGAGCCTCTCCATTGTGCTCTTGGCTGCATGTGAAGTGCTCCTGGGGGTAAGCCAAGTCTGGAGAGGTGGGTCCTGTGGATGGCTACACTCTCTAGACAGCAAGACTTACGGCCTAGACCATCATCCCAATACTTTTCAGAAAGCTCCTGATGTGCCTTTTAAGCACTCAGTTACATTAGAGCAGCAGCAAAACGCTTTTACAGAAATTTACAACATTAATATTCTTTTCAAAGTTGCCCTCCTTATGATCACTTTTATGAACATGATTTTTAAGCAGGAAATTCATGGTAGGATTAGCTCTTAGAGTCTCACACTATTGCAGCCAGGAGGCAGGTTTTAGCCTGTTTATTAGAGAAAAGGGTCCCTGAAAGTCCAGGAACAGGCTATGGCTTCCAGGCTTCCCATGGGTATAGATTAATGACAAGAACAGTATGTTGAAAAATTAGATGGCCCTGGGAAGCATAGTTTTGTCTTAAATTCATGTGCGTCCTCTTACTTTTTTCCCTGTGATAAAAATAAAATGCTGTAAGAGTTTCTTTTGAAAGCTGTTATACCTCTGAAGTGTGTTGCAATAACATCAGTTTCTGGCAATAGAGCTGACATATTTCTGTCCAAATTATATACACACAGATGTTATTTTAAAAGCAACAATCCAGCAATTATCCACGATGTGATCACATTCCCAACTATAGAGTAGTAGTGCTTGGGAGAAAATGTTGCATTTTAATGGATGACATCAATATAGAGTTTTGTACAATAAAAGTGCAGGCAAGGACAAAGGCAATAGATCATTGACAATATTTAACAGCAACGTCTAAGTATGGTGAAATTCACCTGCACACTTTATGTGGAGCTGGCTGCATGCTGTCTGTTTGGATTCATTTACCTGAGTACTTGAAATTTTCTGTGTTTTTTCTTAACCATCATCAAAACAAGCTTGTGATTAACTGATTTTATATATAGTTGTATGTTTTCTTCTCTGGGGCTCTGTTTTATTTAAGCAACATATCTTTCATTTATACATTTTTAAACTAATGGATTATAGTAGTTATTAATAAATGAATACATTGTTTGTTTATATGTGTAATTGGAAACAATAGGTAATCTTTCTTAATCACAAGATAAACTCCAATGATTGCACTGAAGATTGAAACAAGCCACAAATGAAATATAATTATCTTTGACTGGGTGATATAATTCCCTTGTGCACGGATGTGAAAATTAAGACCATCATACTTCCATTCTATACACTTTCATGGTTCATATGCATGTCAATGTCAACAAATTTCCCAGAAGTTGTCTCACACCATGATGGACTACAGAAAAATGCCATTCCTGATATCATATAGCCCACGCAATCTGAACCTCCATGTATTTTTTTTTTATGAGGTTGCTGTAAATTCAGAACCTCACTGACGTAGGATCTTGGTGTTGGCAGTGAGTTTAAGAGGTTTTTTTAATTTAATATAAATCATCTATTATTTGTATGTGTGTGTGTGTGTGCGCACGTGCTTGTGCGTGTGTCTGTGGGTGCCATAGAGTGCATGTGGAGGTCACAGGGCACTCTATGGCACCCACAGACAATAATAAAACTGGTTCTTTTTTTCCATTTAATTTTTTATTTTTATTATTATTATTTTGCTATTTCACATGCTGTACCTCTCTTAGTGCATATTGACACCCCTTACTTTCCCACAATTCTGGTCCATAATGCAAACAAATCTCTCTGGCTTTCCCTCTCTCCCTCCTTTCTTCCCTTCCTCCCTCCATTTCCTTCTCTCTCTCTCTCTCTCTCTCTCTCTCTCTCCCTTATTCATTACCTCTCTCTCATGTTCATTTCTATTCATTTTGTTTTCCCCCTTTTTTATTATTAAGAAATCTTCTATTCACTTTACATACCAACCACAGATGCCCCCCTCTTCCCTCTTCCCACCCCCTAGCCTTCCCCTCAACCATCCCCCATCCCCACATTTCCCAAGTCAAGGTCTCCCATGGGGAGTCAGCAGAGCCTGGCACACTCAGCTTAAGCAGGTCCAAGCCCCTCCCCACTGCACCAAGGCTGCGCAAGGTGTCACACCATAGGCACTGGGCTCCAAAAAGCCCTCCCATGCACCAGGGATGGATCCCGATCCTCCTGCCTGGGTGTCCCCCAAACAGTCAAGCTAAACATCTGTCTCGCATATCCAGAGGGCCTAGTCCAGTCCTATGGGGGCTCCACAGCTATTAGTGGGCTGGTTCTTTACTTTGGTCTACGTTTCTGTGAGTTTCTGGAACCAAACTCAGGTCTTCAGATATGCACAGGTAGCAATTTACTTGCTGAACTATCTTGCTGAGTTCAAAGGTTTCGCCAGGCTTTCTCAGCCATTCAAATGCTGAAGTTTCACTCCTGCTAGACTTGAGATGATAACATTGGGTTTCTTTGGGTGTCAGAGCTGACTCATACTCTGCTGCACCATACAGAGAGTGCTTTCCAGATTCTCACAAATTGACGCTTCGACTTCAGCCAGGGGCAGACAGTGGTATGGTGTATTGGTGGTCTTCCAGTCAGTGGGATTATTTCCAAAGGCATGTAGACAGTGAGACCCCTTCTTTCTTTTCATGTCCTGGACATGAAATGAACTCTGTTCCGTCCCATGGTCCTTTCTAAAATGTGCTCCTTCACGATAAGCTTAAAATCAGTGAAGTCAATCAGTGGGGTGAAACTTCTTAAAACTACGACCCAAAATTAAACCTTCTCATTTTAGAAATTATTCCTAGTGTTTCGTAACAATGACGGGAAGCAGCACGCTCTTCAACAGTCATCATCAGCTCTAGAATTTCTTCTTTCTCCTACCACCTGAATAAATGTCCACATTCCTTTAGGGAGGACCCAGGTCGTTTTCAGGTGTTGTGTCTGGAGTGCTTGCTCATAGGACGTTTGTCTTGTCTCAGTAGATGGACTGTGAGTCTGAGAACGGCTTGGTTCTGCCTAGTGATTGTGACAATGCATTGGAGAAGCTGACCTCATCTTCCTGCTCACCCACTGTTACTCTTGCACATTTTAGAGATTGTAGTTAGGTACCATTACCACCATCCAATTGTAGAGTATTTCCCACACATCTTTGCCCCCTGAGGCTATTTGAAGTCTACCCTTGCTCTCACTTTGAATCCCAGACAATTGTTTATCTGTTTCACTCTCTGATGTTGCATATGAATGGGATCACGTGATCACATGATATGTACTCTTTCACATCTATTCCCTTTCAGCCTGCATAGTGCATTGTACTGGTTGTTTCTGTGTTGCCGTGACCTCCAACCGAAAGACCTGCCGGAAACTATTTAGCGAGGGAAGGAGTTATTTCAGTTCACAGTTTCAGAGATTTCCCAGTCATCATATCAGGGAAAGGCATAAAGTGCTGGCTCTGCCAGTGGAAGTGGGACCGTGTGGCAGGTGTTTTCACATGGTGCCCAGCAGGATGCAGAGAGAGTACAGGCTGGAACCTATCTACTTCCTACTGACAGCCATGCTTCACCTGCTAAAGATTCCAGTCTTCAAAGTAGTGCCCCAAGTTGGGGACCAAATGCTCAAAATATGACCCTAGATATTTAGATTCAAACCATAGCAAGTTTTGCCCATTTTGTAGCACATATTACTATTTAGTTCATTTTATAGCTGAGTAGATAGATGTCCATGTAGAGATACTATATAATGTCATCCACTTACCAATTCATAGGTATTGGGCTGTTCATAGTTTCTAAGTGTTATGAAAAATAGTCTTTTGGACATTCAAGTTTAATTTTTTTTAAAAAAGATTCATTTATTTATATTTATTTTTATGGGTATGAGTGTTTTGTCTGCATGTATGTATGTGAACCGTATGTGTGCCTGGTACCTGGAGGAGGTCAGACGAGAGTGTCAGATCCTCTGGGACTAGAGTTACAGATGGTTGTGAGCTTTCATGTGTGTGCTGGGAACTGAAACCATGTCCCCTGCAAGAGCAGCAAGTCTTCTTAACCTCCAAGGAATCTCTCCAGTCCTCATGTATAAATATTAATGTGAATATATTTTAATTTCATATGGGTAAATACTTGATTGAAATTCCTGTGCCATATAGTAAACTTCTGTTTCAGTTTTTAAAACTGTCATGGAGGTCTGACTGTATAAGGTCCAGAGCTTGTGTCTCTGGTTTGGGTGCTTATGGATCCCCTGGGAGGCGGAGCCTAGCTGGAGGAAGTGAGTCGCTAAGTGGCAGGTCTTCAGGGTTATATTCTAAATTTACTTCCTGTCAGCTTTTGTCTTGTAAACTGGTGTGAGTGAGCCATGGCCACCATAATTGTGAACCATTCCTACAGTCTGTGTTCCCAGCCATGATGGGCTGTACTCTCATGTCATGAGACCAGATAATCTCTTCCTTAAGCTGCTCCTTGTTAGGTATTTGATCATGACAATGAAAAGTAACTGATACAGTAACCAACTGTGTTTCCAAAATGGCTGCACTATTCTTCATTCCCCAAAGAGTGAAGAAAAGTTTTAATTTCTTATGTCTTTACTAATAACAGTATCAACTTTGAGTGTGTGTGTGGTAACCAGGATTGAACCCAGGGTCTTGCAAACAATAGATGAGCTCTTTACTGGTCTCTATAGTCCCCAGGCATTTTTTTATTTTTTATTTTGAGACAGCGACTCAGTAAGTTGTCTATCTGGCCTTGAGCTTGAGATCCAACTGATCCTACTTTCTGAGTAGTTGGGATCACAAGCCTGTTCACCAGGTCAAGTCATTCTTTTTTAATTATAGCTATTCCAGTGGGTGTGGAATATCTTAATTGGTTTTAATTTGTGTTCTGCTAATGACTAATGATGTTGAGCACTTTTTCATGTGTTTATAACCATTTGACAGTGCTTAGAGAAATGTCTTTTTAAGTTTGTTTGTTTTTATAATTAGCTGTGTCTTTCTATTATTATAGTTTTTTTTTTTTTTTTTTTTTTTTTTACATGCTGAGGATTAGACTCAAGTCCCCCAAATACTAACAAAGGCCCTACTTCTAACCTACACCTTCATACATGCTGGGTGTCAGGCTTAAGTCAGATAAGTAATACACAGTTCTACTCCTGCTCTGTGGATGGATTCTCTTCTTATTTTCTTGATGCATTTAGACACACAATGGCTTCCTAATCCTGATGATTTTCAAGTAATCATCCATTTTATTTCTCTTTTGGGGGGGGAGGGTTTGAGACAGGGTTTCTCTGTGTAGCCCCAGCTAGCCTGAAACTCATTCTGTAGACAGGCTGGCCTTGAATTCCCAAGTGCTGGGATCAAAGGCATGCCCCACCAAACACAGCATAGCTATTTTCTTTTTTAACTTATAATTGTGGCAAATAGTTAGGATCACTTTGTCTAGTTGCAGTCAGAAATATGTCCTATGTTATTTTTATTGAATATTTATAGTTCTAAATCTTCCATTACTAACTTTGATTCATTTTTAATTATGTATGTCTGAGTTAGCTGAGTTAATTAATATTCCGAATTAAGAGTTTGTATATGTAATGATAGTCATTTTTTCCAGCACAGTCTACTGAAAAGGAAAAAAGTCTTTTACCTTTTGAAGTGTCTTGATATCTTCATAAAAAAAATTGCCTTAAAGATGTCACATTGGTTTTGTCTCACTGGGCTCTGTGGCCTCTCTGCACACTAGTGCCACAGAGTTTTGTTTACTCTGGCTTTAGAATAAGGTTTGAAATCAGATAATATGAGTTCTCCAACTGGGCTCCTTCTCAGTATTGATTTACTGTCCCTTCTGGGAGCAGAATTTGACGTCATCCTAGAAGAGGTGTTAAGTCTGGGAACAGGCAATATCAGGACAGGATGCTTTCTATAAATACGTTGACTGATTAGGCATGTAAGGATTCCTGTGTGTAGAAGAGAACTTCGGAAATGACACATGATGAAAATTTCTGAGTTTCAAAAATGTATGTGTATGTGCCTGTAGGTACCACATGAACACCGGTGCAGAGGAGGCCAGTTGAGTGTGTCAAGTGGTTTAAGCTGTCTAATGTGGATCCTGGGTCCTCTGGAAGAATAGTACATGTTCTTAACTGCTAAGCCTTCTCTTCAGCCTCTGATTTCTGATTTTTTTTTTTTAGCTTATGATATTGTATTTCTATTTTTGTTCCCTATAAGATCCAAGGCCACTGTAAGAATTCAGTGGTCTGCATGGATTGATAACTAATTGGTCTTTTTCCTAAATCTTCATGGCTACCTCTAGCGGCCAGACCTCTCCTTGAACACAATGGAATGTGTATGTGCCACAGCTTGACCACGTTAGTGAAATCTTCCTGTCTCTCCAGTTGGGTGTTTGGCATCTTCTGTTTTCAGCTTAGTATCACTTCTTATCATTTTTATTAATTATCTTAGTGTATCTGTAACATTTTAAAACATTACATCTGGTATGTGATTTAATTATGACAATGTTTGAAGGTTTTAACAGACTATTTTGTTCAGGTTATGTGAAAGAAATGTGAAGGATTTTTCCGACCAAACAATATTGGTAGCTTAGCTTGAGCAGTCTGTGGAGAAATTTATTCACTTTCTCTTCCTCTGAATGACAATGGCTTCTTTATTGTCTGTTCGTGTCTGAAATTCTAAAATCAACCCGGATTTGACAATCTCAACTTATTAGTCATTTTGCTCACTTTGTCTTCAATCATTGCTTTAACCATCACTTGCCAGTTGGGTTACATGTGTTTTACTAATTATTTCATACTTAGCATTCTTGTCGTCAGTACACAGCATTTTAGCTCCTAGAATGCTGCATGTCCTTCTGTTTTACCTAAGAAAATGTCCTGTTTTCCATAATGTCCTCTTTGTGTGTCAAAGGACACCAGCATTTGGAAGCACAACCCATGATGAAATAGGTCTTTTCTTAGCTGCCAATTATCTTCTACATTTTCAACAGTTTCCATCATACTTTTGCAGTATTTTTTCGTCATTAAAACTGCATTTTGAATGCTGATAAGTAATCCAGCCACTAATGAATTCTTACCCTCACCTCTGCTACTGCCCACATTTTTGTGAAAATGTCTTCCTTTATGTCTAAAATATTTTAAATCTCTTAATCATGGTAAGTTCAATTCAGAAAGAGTTGAACTGACAATTTATAATAATATATATTCTTGTATTTGACTTCTAAAAGTGATGAGCTGATACACTGCTAAAAAATACAAAACGATGAATGGGAATTTGATACCTATCTTAGTCACTGTTCTATTTTTGTAAAGAGACATCGTGACCAAGGCAACTCTTGTGACAGACATTGCTTAATTGGGGCTTACTTATAGTTTCACAGGTGAGTCCATTATCCTCATGGTGGGGAGCACGGCATTAGTCAGGCAGACATGATGCTGGAGAAGGAGCTGCTGATTACATCCTGATCACAGGCAGCAGACAAGGAGAGAGGCACTGGGCCTGACATGGACTTTTGAAACCTCAAAGCTCACCCCCAGTGACACACTTCCTCCAACAAGGCCACACCTCCTAATTCTTCTAATCCTTAAAAGGTTCTACTCCCTGGTGATTAAGCATTCAAAGATATGAACCAATGGGGCTGTTTTCATTAAAACCATCACAACACCTAAGACTTGACACCACATACCTTAAAAGCTATACTATCTTTACATCCTTAGCACAGGCTTTAGTTACTGAAGGTTTGACCCATCTGTGGACCTGCCTGAGTAACCACACTCAGTCTAAGAAGTGTCAATTGATATGTCACTGCCTATTTCGACCCCATTACAAGTAATAATATATATTCCTTTTTATAAATAATAGCATAGATGGGAGGAAGAGTTCTGCTGTTTAGCTTCCTCGTAGTTGTTATGAATATGTAACTTATAAAAATGCCGAGAATATGTAGGTAGTAAAATGGTGAAATGTTAACCTATAGTTTTTTTGTGCAATGCAGGGCTACCTGTGGCGAGCTTGGGAAGCATTTCTCTATCATCGACTCATCTAAGCAAGCGGTTCTCAACCTGTGGGTTGTGACTTGGGGTCATGTATCAGATATTCTGCATATCAGACATGTATATTATGATCTGTAATAGTAGCAAAATTACAGCCATGGAGTATCAATGAAATAGTTTCATGGCTGAGGGCCACCACAACGTGAACTGTGTTAAAGGGTCACAGCATTAGGGAGGTTGAGAACCACTGAAAAAGTAACATCTACTTATCTCTCCATCTGAGTGGAGCCATCAGAGATACAACCACAACATGGAGTAGCTGTCAGGGCTCTTGATCCTGCTCTGAGTCTTCCTTATGACTAACAGCTGGGGAGATAAATCGATGAAAGAGGCAAAGGCATACCTGAGTAGTAAAAACCTCTTCCACAAACAAACCTCTGATTGAAGAACAACCACGGTGTTAAAAGTGTTACGTGGAAACTGTTGGTTTTAAATCCAGGTTTTTAAGTTGGAAATTTTCACATTATCCATACCGTTTATACACATAGCTTTCTCCTGTAAATTTTGGTAATTGCATTCATCTGGAAGGACTCTCATAAGGTTTTATGACATCAAATGTAGCATACCTACCAGAGATTGATGCCTAATAGGTAAGTGAAATTACAAATACTTTTAATTCATGACTTTTTACTCTGGACATGCTAAGAATTTTCCCTCTATACTTTATGTAGTATTGTAGAAATGCTGTATTGTTTAAAAACTATTCTCCGAGTTGTCTAAATAATAAAATGTTTTTTAAAAATTCCAAAGGCACCAACAAATCTAAGAAGGAGGATAAAGGATGGAAAGTTTTAAGCATTTTCAAAATATAGTTCTGACACAGAGTCAGCATGACCTAATAATAACATGCTGTAAATGTGGGGTGTTTTGAGATCTCCAGATGAAAGGCACTGTGGAAATAAGGCATCATTACCATTGATTTTACTATGCCTGCCAAACAAAATTTTTGAAATTACTGAATCAAGCCACACAGCTCAGCCTCTCCATCAGGTTTACTTCCAAGAACATGGGCAGAAATTTGTAGCTTATTAACAAGCTTCAATAACATATACAAATGTATGATCCTAACAACAAAATGACTGTTATTTCCTTTACCCAGCAAAGGAAGAATTAATGTTTTATCAAGAGGAAAAGGCGGAAGTTGTTTGTCCAATTAATAGCTATACGAAACACTTGTCAACATAGAATAAAGCCAAAATGATATCTCATCTTAGATATTATTGTCATTTTTGTTATCTGCCTTCCCAAGGGAAAGAAAGTGTCCAACTCATCTTTGCCTGGAATTACAGAATGGCTTTATGTATCAGGTAGTTTAGTTGATAATTTTCTTTTCTTTCTGAGAGACATGTTATCTGGGGTGACAGGCACTCTCTTCATTTTCTTACCATTTAGTGGGTTTTTTTTTTAATTACCCACATATACCATTGGTTAGATTCACATCAAAGCAGCTTCGGCTGAAAATGCCAAGAACATAAGCATGCTTGTGGCAACCCCTGACACCATGAAAGACCATTCATTGTCTTTTGACATCGTTACCCAGTGAGCCAAGGACACTTCTTTGATTTGGGTCATGTACACATTTGGCTGGGCTATTAAAAAACACCTTAAAAAAGGGAACATACTAAACCTTGGCCTTTCCCTTTCAGTGGTTATATTGTAAACAAGTGTCCTTTTTGTGGTCTTGTTAGCTCCCTGCTTTTTTTTTTTTTGGTTGTTTGTTTTGCTGTGCATAAATCTTTCTTTGTAGAGCTGAAGAGCTGATCAGTGTTTGTAAGCACAGGAAGGCCTGTGCCTTGTAGAGGAAATGCATGCCTTGAATAAGCTATGTTCAGATATGAGTAATCGTGCTGTTGGCCACGAATCCAGTGTTAATTGACAGCACATGTTAAATAAGGTGTCTCTAAAGAGAGACACAGCCTAAGTCAAGGTTAGGCATGAGTCGTTGATGAAAATGTTATGACCGGGGGCTCCCAAGAACCTGATCCAGAATTCCCCCTAGGAGCAATGGTTCAGCATTTGCTAACTCAGTGTTTGTAGTGGACACGATAGAACACAACCACTTTGAAAAATGACTACCAACTGTATGCTAGATTATATACATAAAATGTGTCCGAAATGAAGGACTCTTTGTCAGCTTCCTTCCAGCTCACCTCATCACTTTTCTCCGGGTGCTCTGGCCTATTAGATTTTCTATGCGTCATGCACTGGGTCCTGTAGGCAATCTCACACCTTCACACAGACTGTTCCTCCCTGTAAACACTGGGGATTTGCCATTGACTCCTGAACTGGAGTCTCTGTGGGGGTTTGAGGATTACACTCTCATTCCCCTTACCTCCCTAAAAGAAGCCCTGAGTGCTGAATCTCTTCCGTGTTTTTACCGGGTGTCTTACCTCCTCTCCCACACCCCATGTCCTCCATGTCTTACACTCTCCTGCTTCCTATGATGACTTTGTGTTTGTGAGTCAGTTGCCATTTCTTTTCCAGCATATTTCTGCTATGGAATAATCCTTTCGTACACTGTGAAGATTTGTCACTGTGATTGGTTTGATAAAGAAGCTGACTGGCCAATAGCTGAACAAGATAAAGTTAGGCAGGAGAGCCAGACTAGGAGAATGCTGGGAGGAAAAAAAGGAAGAGTCTGAAGTTGCCAGCCAGACACAAAGGGAGCAGGAGATGAATGTGCCATGATAATAAAGGTACCACCACCAAGTGGCAGAGTTTTAAATAAGGAATATGGTTTAACTTAAAATGTAAGAACTAGTTAGTAAAAAGCCTGAGCTATTGGCCTATCATTTATAATTAATATAAGCCACTGTGTGATAATTTGGAAGTGGCTGCTGGGACAGGGAAACTTCCATCTACATAGTTCTGGTTAAGGTGAGATAATAGGAACAATTCTCCTGGAGGAGTTGAAGGTTGGCAACATTGGGGGTTGCATACATCCCCTGTTTGCCATTCTAACCCTAATCTAGGTGCTGGTGTGAAGGGACTGTGTATGTGATTTCACCCCCTAATCAGCTGAATTACATTGATCAAGACAGTGATTGCTCTCTAGGAAAAACAGGTACTTAAATCTTTTCTTCATTTTCAGCTCACCCACAATTTTTTTCAGACTTACTCAGTTGGAAGTCTTTTTTTTTTTTAAGCTTAAATTCTCCTTGAGGGAGGGACTAGCTACTGGGTCTATAATTATTTTCTCTTGCCTAGCTTTCACCTACAGACTTCAGACCTATTGCACCAGCACTAGAACTGCCTGCCATCATTAAAAAATAAATAAATAGAGCACTTTAAACTTTCCACACACCTGTTGCTGGTTTTGGCCCCCTGGTTGAACTCAGAGAGCCTACTTCTATGTTGTTGACTACCTATCCCAGTCATTCGTTCTGCCTCTGAAATAGTCTACCCTTCAAGCTAGCACAGGATAGGCTTTCAAATCCTGGCATTGCCACTTTCTGGCTCTAAGAAAAGGAGAGTTTTACTTGAACATACTCAGCCTCAGTTTCCACTTCTGTTAAATGGATATCCCAATGACATATGTTTTGTGGAACTGTTGTGGAGATTAATGTAGCTAATGTATGTTAAGCACTTAAAACTGCATTTAGTATATTGAAATCCATCGATAAATGTAACTTGTATAATTATTGTTATTCAAAGATATTGTTATTTCTTTTTTCCATGGTTCCAGCCCTGTGGGGAGTGCACAGGAAGCCGGTGACAGCTCTTTCTCATTAGGATTTTATAATGTGCTTGGGAAAGGAGGATGAGTGCAGATTTACTTTTTAAGCCCAAAATAAAACCAGATGTGACTGACTAGCTGGTGTTAATAAGGACAATGGGGACATGGTGTCTGATGGACCACCCTCTGGGAGAGGAAACACTGGAGCTGCCTGCCCTACATTTTCACCTTTCTTTTCCACATTTCCAAAAAAGTGGATTCTTGGTCTGGATAGAGCCAGGGACCACGAGTCATGCTGATGTGTCTGTCCAGTGTCGACAGAGCATCACCAGGTCCCGTGAGTGGGCTCCTGTGGCTGCTCTCCCTATTCTACCTCCTCTCAGAGGTAAAGGGCCATGAGGATCAGTGTTGCCAACACACTGGGGCCAGCTTCTCTTTCCATAGGACTGGAGCAAAGGCACACTCGTACACAATACAACATCCAGGCTCTTCCTTACGCTCTTTAGAGGGTTCGTTCACCTTGTAGCTTCTTACTATGTATTGTTTAAAAGAAAGTGACTAACTATATTGTCAGGTTTGATCTCAGAAGGTAAAGGCACAGGCACACCAGAGTTCTCTATGCTAGGGTTGGGCATCGGTTATAGAGATTCACAAGGGGCAGGAACCAAACTGATCCACTAGGGCGCGCGCGCGCGCGCGCACGCACACACACACACACACACACACACACACACACACACACACACATAAGACAAACACCAACAAAACTGTTTAGTGTATTCTCATCACTTGTAGTGTTTGACCCTAGAGAAAAATTCAACAAATAGCTTCCTTTCTCCACATTCAGATCTGAATCCTCCAGATCCTTATTAAAACACCAAACCAAGACAAAAGCCCAGACTAGCCCCACACCTCTGTCCCAACAGGAAATAAGCATGAAGAGAACTAGAATGTTTACTAATGAGGACTACAGATTGCCTTATAAGGCTTCTCAGCCAAAGTGATGGTCCTAAGCCCACAAGTGATGTAGTAAATTCTAGACAGCAGAGGAAGGAGAAACCCTTTGACTGATGTGAAGGAGGATTTCCACAAAGGGGAGACAGAAAGGGGGAGAGCATTTTGGGCAAAGGAATACCATGACCATCACATTACTTGCCTTAGTTTATATACCTTCTGAAACCAAAGCCACAGCAGTCATTCACTTGCCAGGGAATCCCAGCAAGCACAAGGGAGGATGGGAATAAAAGTCATACTGGGTGATGAAGAAAGCCAGGGAAGAGCTGGGTACCACTAAGTTCAGAGCTCAGTCCCACCTGGATTCTCTGAGAATATAGGAAGCATACCCCAGGAATATTCTGGTGGATCATGGAGGCCGAGGCACTTGCCTGCCAGCTATCATGTATTCCCCTCCCCATGTGGTCCAGGAAGTCCTGGACCAGCCACAGAAAGCCTAGATACAGAGAGCTTTAGCACCCAGAAAACTCTCTCGGTTCTTCTTTCTTTTCTGAAAGCAGTTTTGTCCCAATCTTCCCTGGTTCAACGAACAGTTCCACAGTTGATCCAATAGTAGGAGACAAAATGTAATACTGATTCTTCAACCACTTCATTTATTAGGTATTTACATTGTGCCTGAGGAACACGTAGCGCTGGCTAGCAAGTCCCGAGTGCTGTGTGACGAATTAGCCCTTTTCTCTCCAAATTCATTTCTCCATCTGTAATTTGAAGTGATGTTAGCTATTTGAAATGGTTGCTAAATTGACACAACAGGGCTACATCTTCAGAGCCCTCATCGTGTTCCTGCCATACTTGACTCATACCTTTCCCCTGTGTGGTGATACACTGTGTACCCCAATAAAGCTTGTCTTGGGATCAGAGGACAGAGCCAGCCACTAGATTAGACATAGAGGTCAGACAGTGGTGGCACACACCCTTAATCCTATCACTTGGGAGGCAGAGATCTGTCTGGATCTCTGTGAGTTCAAGACCAAACTGGGAACAGAGCCAGGTGTGGTGACGCACACCTTTAATCCCAGCACTTGAGATCTCATGTCTTTACTTGGGAAGGACACATGCCTTTAATCCAGGAAGTAATATGACAGGACACGAAAAGGTATATAAGGCATGAGGAAACAGGAACTCCCCTCTTGAGACTGAGGATTTCCTAGAGGTAAGAGCTTGTGGTTGTCTTGCTCTGCTTCTCTGATCTTTCAGCTTTCACCCCAATATTTGGCTCTGGATTTTTTGTTATAAGACCTTTTAAGATTTGTGTCACACCCCTGTGTGTTTCTCTCCCGAATTGTTCACCCTGCATGTGAGTACATACATCTTTAGCTTGGGCCACTTCTCTTTCCACACCCTAAATAGACAGCACTATCCAAGGTTACTGTAAATGAGATTTTTTCCCCCTCCATTCTGACATTCAAGGTATTCTGCGCTGTAACAGTGTTCCCCAAAGGAAATACTGAAGCCCTAACTCCTAGTACTTCTGCATGTCATCTTCCTTGGAAAGTTGCTCTTTGCAGAGATGGTCCTTAAGATGAGTTTGTTTGGGTTATGGTAGGCCTACTTCAGGTGCCACGAATTCTATAAGAAACATGGCAGGGATGCTTGGAAGACGGCTCAGATGTAAATTGCGTGCTGTACAAGTGCAAGGATTGAGTTAAGTCTCCAGAACCCATGTTAAAAATAAAATTAGTGTGTGTAGTAGCACATACTTGTAATTCCAGCACCAAGGACGCTGTGACAGGCAGATTCCTGGGGCTGGCCTGGTATTCTTCATGAGTTCCATACCAGTGAACAATCTTTCTCAAACAAACAATTTAAAAAAAGAAAAATGTTGGATGTACTTGAGAAACTACAACCAAGTTTGTCTTCTGGCCTCCACATGTATGAACACATGTACAGACACATCTAAGTACATGTACATTTTTATACACATGAACTCACACATGTGCACACGCACATACCACAACAACAAAAAGAAAAAAGAGGAAAAGAGAATTTAGAGACAGACACATGGGAGAAAAGGATACGTGAAATCGTAGGCAGATAGTGTAGTGGCCACAAGCCAAGACTGCCAAGGACTGCCAGCAACCACCAGTAGCTGGAAACTTCCAGAAAGATATTTCCCTGAATCCCCCAGAAGGAGTGTGGTCTTCACAACATCTTGATTTGGGCCTCCAGAGCTCTGTTGTTCCAGACTATGGTACTTCGTTACAACGTCTAAGGGAGCTAAGACACAGGACCATCCCTGAACGGTACAACAAACACAGGCCAAGTTAATCCCACTATCAACTAAGGTCAACTGATTTTCTCCTGTATCTTTCGTTTCCAAGGAAATCACATCACCCACAATGTGGTGTACCTGTGAGCTGAGAGTTGCTAATGCAGTTTTGGTAAATGATGGTGGTCATGACCCAAAGAAAACAGCTACTGCTGAGCTTCACAATGAGGCTGATGTCCTCAGCAACACATTGCTCATTTCCTAGTTGCTTGGTAAATGTGACATTCTCTTATGGCATGCTTCTTTTGTACCAGAGATGGCAGAAGGATGGTTCTTAGGATGTGAAAAAGACATTCACTCTTGTATGATCTTTCCAAGCCCTTTGGTTTCTTCCTCAACTGTCTGAAAAGATCTAGCAATGACACTTCATGTAGCACAGGACAGCTTTTTCAAGCACATTCCACTCACACCCCCTTTCATCCTAGAAATTTTTATGTGATTCTGAGAACAAAGGTATGCAAACCAAACATACACTGCAAATAACTCATAAATAAATGAATTTCAAAACAATTCTTTGGTATACATATAATTTCACAATTTATTGACAATGAAAGGGAATTTGCATGCTAATGAGATGAAAGTACTTATTTATTTTTACATAAACAATTAAATCCTGGCTAACCATTTACTAATACTGAAGGACACAGAACACCCTCAATGATCTTCAGAGTTGACAGATGTTTTAGTTTTGAAACTGTCAATGCTCTGAGAGCCATTTTGTATAAACGTGTAGTATGTTTAGGGCCATTTCAGAAAATTGTTGGAAATTCTGTCCTTATCTTGAGCCAAAATTCATTTAATAATTTTTATGAAACTCAAATCAACAACTCAAACAACAGTTTTTAAAGTCAAACATTTTTATACAATCAAACCCAAAGATGCATGAATTTTATACTTTTGTTGAGGAATAATAGTAGGAAAATAAAAGTCTTTGCTCCAAACTATTACGTTTCTGCAGGAGCAGAGAACCTTGCAATACCCCCAAAGTACTGAGATTCATAACATGCTGTAGTCCCGAATCTGAGCATACCTGTATCGGGCATTTGCTGTGGAATGTCTTTCTGTATGATGTAAATATCTTTTATTACCATTGGTTAATAAAGAAGCTGCTTTGACCTATAGCAAGGCAGGATATAGCCAGGCAGGAAATCCAAGCAGAGATACAGGAAGAAGAGGGAGGAGTCAGGGAGACGCCAGTGAGCTGCCCAAGAAGCAAGATGTAAAAGTACCGGTAAGCCACCGGCCATGCGGCAACACATAGATGAATAGAAATGGGTTAATTTAAGATGTAAGAACTAGCTCATAATGAGCCTGAGCCATAGGCCAAACAGGTTGTAATTAATATTAAGGCCCTGAGTGATTGTTTTATAATCTGCTGCAGGACCAAGGAGGACAGAGAAAAGGCTCCAGTTACAGGCATCTCTTCCTGGCACTGCATAGTGTGATGGTGCACACAGTGCAAAGTGCGTAATGTAAGCTCAGAACCAAGACTGCAGTAAAGTCCTGGTGCAGTTGAGCAGTGGTGACACAGGTCTTTAATCCCAGCCTCCCTTCAGGAGGCAGAGGCAGGCAGACCTCTGAGTTAGAGTCCAGCTTGGTCTACAGAGAGAGTTCCAGGACAGCCAAGGCTACAAAAGAAACCTTGTTTTGAAAAAACAATGCAAAACAAAACAAAACAAAAGCTCTGGTGTGTTGGATACAGCGCTCTTACAGCCTCCAGAAGACATTGTAGCAGATGTTATGGCCTTCATCAGGGTGCTAATTATGTATTATAGGAGGATCCTTACCTATCAAGTTCTTCCTTGTTCATATATATGTTTTGTATTTCATTTAAGATTTATTTTATATTTTTTGAATTATGTATATGTGTATGTGTCTTGTACTGGCTAGTTTTGTGTCAACTTGACACACACTAGAGTCATCAGAGAGAAAGGAACCTCAACTGAGAAAAATGTCTCCATAAGATCTGACTGTAAGGTGTTTTCTTACTTAGTGATTCATTGGGGAAAGCCCAGCCCATTGTGGGTGGGGCCACTTCTGGGCTAGTAGTTTTGGGTTCTATAAGAAAGCAAGTTATGTCATCATAGAGCCTTTGTCCAGTGACTGATGGAAGCAGATGCAGAGATCCACGGCCAGGCACCAGGCTGAGCTCCGGGAATCCAATCAATGAGAGAGAGGAGAGATTCTGCAGGTGGGGGACGTGGAGATCATGATGGGAGAACATGCAGAGATGACTGGCCACACTAGTGGAAGCCCATGAACCGTGGACTGGTGGCTGTGGAGCCACCATGGGACTGGACTAGGCCCTCTGGATATGGGAGACAGTTGTTTGGCTCGAACTGTTTGGGGGGCACCCAGGCAGGGGGTTTGGGATCTGTCCCTGGTGCATGGGCAGGCTTTTGGGAGTCTGGTGCCTGTGGTGTGACACCTTACGCAGCCTTGATGCAGTGGGAATGGGCTTGGACCTGCTTAGGCTCAGTGTGCCAGGCTCTGCTGACTCCCCATGGGAGACCTCGATTTGGGGGATGTGGGGATGCAGGGTGGTTTGGGAGAGAGGGCTGGGAGTGGGAGGGGAAAGGAGATGGGATCTGTGGGTAGTATGTGGAGTGAGTAGAAAATTTCTTAATAAAGAAAAAAAAAAA
>CABHPP010141448.1:0-12375 GCA_902168425.1 Peromyscus attwateri | reverse complement strand
ATGAGAATGGGCTTCTCTAGCTCTCTAGACTATGAGAATGGGCTTCTGTTATTTAAGTCTTTCAGGTCATGGTTATTTGCTATGGCTGTCCCAGGAAACTAATAAAGACTTCTAGAGTCATTCATAAGTATTTTTTGGAAATGACTATTAATGTTATTTTTTTCCTGAAAATTTAGAAAGTGAAGGAAATTCTCAGTAAAATCTTATGTATTATCACGATTTAATTGTAACCCCTTCCCAGTTCATACGCTGGAGTTCTAAGCTCTAATATCTCCACATGGCCTCTCTTGGAAATAGAGTCCTTGCAGGTGTAATTAGTCAAGTTGAGGTCATTATGGATTAGGGTGGGCTGTAATGGAATATGGCTGAAAATTAGGACATGAACACAGGAAGGGAGTGGTGTGAACACTTACACAAGGAGGATGCCACGTGAACACTTACACGAGGAAGGTGCAATGTGAACACTTACACAAGTTATACTGCCATCAGCCAAGCAACCACAAGAGCTAGGGGAGAGAGAGATCTAGAACAGATCTTTCCTGGCAGTTTTAGGCAGCATTGCCCTGCCAGCACGATGATGTGGAACTTGCAGCCTCCAGAACTGGAATACAGCTCATCTTGTTCTCCAGGCCACTTGGTTGGAGTACTGTGCTATGGAACCCCTGAGAAATTACCAAACTCACAGTAACAGCTTCAAGTAAAAATAACTGTTTTTTACTCCTAGTTTCAATCTATAAATATACGTCTATATACATATATACATCTCACACATAAATGCACACAAATATATGCAGATTTACATCTGAATATTAAAGAAAATTTTCTTTAAATTATTTAAAACTGGAACAAAGCAAGAAGATTTCTGTGTGGTCTTTTTATTCAAATGGAGATCATCTTAATGAATGGATGTGAGTCCCCTGTCACACTGAGAGGAAGCAATTTTGCTTGGTTTATTGTTTACTGTTGATGAGGGTCCAAATTCTCTAAAGTTGCATGTCAACTTAGGGAAGGTTGACATAGTTCAAATTATTCCTGGTGAAAGATTCAGTGATTTGTCCTTTGGAAAAGGTAACCCCCAGTGATTAAGATGTTATTGTCCTTTATCTAAATTATAGTCTTATTTCAGATTCCTCTCTTTCTCTCTAAATTTCACATGCTTTGAAAAGGTTTAGCATTTTAGCCCATTTTCTCGTTAATGAGTTCAAAACATTCTGACATCTGTACACTATATATTTGTAGTAGATTCATGTTTTAATACTTAGAAAATTATACTTTGATGTCTCTTAGATCCATGAAATCAGACTCTCAGGCTTTATGAAGAGGGGACTATTAAAGTGAAATGAAGTTGGATGACTGAGATAGAGTAGCCCATTTAAATTTCTCAAATAATGCCAATTTAAAAATCACAAACACTGAAAACTATTACCTAGTAATACTATCATTTTATAAATTGCAGCAAAGGGCTTTTTAATACTAAGAGAGTAGGATAAAATGTCGTGCAAACTATGTGGCATTATGAAAATTCCCTCCATTTTGCTTATTTTTCTCACTGAGTTACATTTTGGTGAAAACTTTCGTGACAAGCATGATTTAGGAAGCATTGCCTACTGATGACTAGTTCTCTTTGTATTTATGCAGCTTTCTTTATTCATTCACTGAAGATCTTCACTGGGGTCGTTCCATGTCCTGCTGAGGGTTCACTATGAGGCAAAGAGCATCAACCGATGCTATGAGCTTTTTCTGTATGAAAACATGGTTCTTGACAGTGCAGAGGCTATATTCTAGTGGGAAAAGATCAATACTGACTGATGGCCCAAATAACTTAGAGTTAAAATTTCTGCTATGTATTACAAGCAAAGATGTTATTAGTGTGCCCTGAGCAGTACATATGCATCACCGCAGAGTGAAAATGGTTGTTCTGGTCTAAGAGCATAGGAACTCTGTTGTTCTCGAAGCAAGAAGGAAATATTCCTTTCCTTAAGGATGACATATATGAGTGAAGGTAGCACATGGTCAGAAGTAGGTGGTCTTTGACTTTGTATTAACCTGGGTTACTCAGAAGCTCTTGGTACAAGTAGATTTCTACCTTTTACTTGCTGCCTCATCCCTAGAATAAGATGCTGGACACTGAATAGTCTAAGAATACCAAGCGCCCTGTTCAGCTGTGTGGTGTGAGTAGGAATGCCTCCCTGTAGGTTCATGTATTTGAATGTTTGGTTCTCAGTTGATGGAAGTTTTAGGAACAACTAGGAGGTGTGGCCTTGTTTGGAGGAGGTGTGTCACCAGGGGATGGGCTTTGAGGTTTCAAAAGCCCGTGCCAGGACTGGTCTAGCTCTCCTTCTGCCTCCTTCTTGTGAATCAGATGTAAACTCTTTGCAACTGCTCCTGTGTCATGCTCCTGCCACGATGGTCATGGACTCACCCTCTGAAACTGTGAGCAAGTCCCACATTAAGCGCTTTCTTTTATAAGCTGCCTTGGCCGTGGTGTCTTCTCATGCAATAGATCGGTAATTAAGACAAGTGAAGAGTGATGTCATATCACAATTGGCCCTATTTGACTTAGCTCTTCCACAGACATTGGTCATAAGGCTGTGAAGTAGTCCTTCCCACAAAGATGAAAAAGTAGCACACCTACTTTATGGTGTGCTAATTCATCTCATTATAAAAATTTTGGAGCTAAACTTTAACTTCATGGAGTGTAGACAATATGAGCACTAGGAAAGTTTGTCGGTACACAAGAAGAAAACACTAGTCATCTGAATGCTTCCTACCACTCTCCCCAACTGTGTCACTGGAGAATAGATGGGGAAGACACAAAACCCAAACTCAGAAAAGGTTTGGACCAAAGGATGCTTACTTTAAGAAGAGGAGATGAAGGAAACTATCTGAACAGGTGTTTTAACTGAGGATCTGAGATTGTAAGATTGGCCTAAAAGACAAAGCTGTGATCTCCCAGAAAACCAA
The DNA here is from genome assembly GCA_902168425.1 of Peromyscus attwateri. Lineage (NCBI taxonomy): Eukaryota > Metazoa > Chordata > Mammalia > Rodentia > Cricetidae > Peromyscus > Peromyscus attwateri. The sequence goes on along the minus strand of CABHPP010141448.1, from coordinate 9,411 downwards.
GTCCTCTGCCTATGAAACCACCAAGGCAGTGATCAGAGTTCCCTTTCTCAGAGAATTCTTCCAGTTGTTTGCATTTTTGGGTAATTGCAACAGAACATGTTTATCAGAGGAGTGGGACAACGAATATTCCTGTTCTTCTCCACCTCCAATAATTCACTCACTGCAAACATAAGCAATAGTCACTGAAGATGATAGTCTTATATAAGCACTTGGGGAAACCCAAATAGATAACTAACCATAGAAAACCACTCAGGTGCACCAGTGAGATGTCACAATGGGCAAATGTGCTTGTCACTAAGGCTTATGACCTGAGCTCAATCCCCGGGACCTACAATGGTGAAAACAGAGAATAAACTTCCACAAGTTGTCCACACATGTACACAAATATAAATAAATAAATATCTTTTTTTTAAAGAAAGAAAACCAATTGGGTCAGATATTCAGAGAATAAGGGGCCCATTTTATATATATATATATATATATATATATATTATATATTTTATATTATATATTAAGTAATAAGAGCTAAAGGAAAGTATAGTGGTGTTGACTTTATCCTACTCCCAATAAACCACCAGAAAACCTTATCTATCAACCACGATTGAATTTATTAGGTGAGTACTTAATATGAAATACAAATACACCAAATAAAAAATGCCAACTTCATAAAATGTAGACAACTTCTCATGATATGGAAATTATGGAAGAATGATTACAAAGTTTTAGAGCTACCTCAATGGGAGGTTCCAAAGTGACTCCCTAGAAATGGGCTATTTGGTGAGTTGTTGATGCTCTAACTTTGGATTATAGCAAGATAAAGAACTTTGGACTGATAAGCACAGGGAGGTGAAAGGCTTGAAGAGTTGTGACTTGGCTTGATAAGTAAGTCGTTAAAATGGTATATGGTTTTATCTTCTTGGTAGTAATTCCTGAACTAAGCCAAAGGAGTTACTTTTTCTTTGATTCAGTATTTCTAGCTCCCTGTATTAACACAAAGATTGGGAATTAGGTTGATTTTTTTTTCTTAATTTTTCCCTAGCTCAAACCATAGGATTGGCCATTATCATCTAGCAACAAGATCCGTTCAGACCTGTATCACTGTTTGTTGCATTGATTAAGATAGTCTGACGGTAGTCTGTAGTGGTTTGAATAGGAATGGCCCTCAAAGATTCATGTGTTTGAATGCTTGACCCATAGGGACTGACACTATTAGGAGGCATGGCTTTATTGGAGTAGGTGTGGCCTTGTTGTAGGAAGAGTGTCACTGTGGGAATGGGCTTTAAGGTCTTATATGCTCAAGCTAGGCCTAGTGACAGTCTCCTTCTGCTGCCTGAGGATCAAGATGTAGAACTCTCAGCTCCTTCTCCAGCACCACGTCTACATGCTGCCGTGTTTCCTATCATGACAATAATGGACTAAACCTCTGTGTGTCAGGGTTTCCATTGCTGTGAAGGGACACTATGACCATGGCAACTCTTATAAAAGAAAACATTTAATTGAGGTGGTGGCTTATAGTTTCAGAGGTTTAGTTCATTATCATGATGGTGGGGAACATGGTAGCTGGGAGTATGGTGGTGTGCAAGCAGACATGGTGCTGGTTACATCTTGATCAGAAGGTAACAAGGAAATGCATTGTGACTTTGGCAGTATCTTGAGCACAGGAAAACTCAAAGCCCACCCCTCTAGTGACACACTTCCTCCAACAAGGCCCAACCTACGTCAACAAAGCTACACCTCCCACCTCCCAACATTGCCACTACCTTTGGGGGCCATTTTCTTTCAATCTGTCTTAGTTAGGGTTTCTATTGCTGTGAAGAGATACCATGACCACAGCAACTCATACAGAAAAACTTAATTGGGGTGGCTTGCTTACAGTTTCAGAGGTTCAGTCCATTATCATCGTAGCAGGAAGCATGGCAGTGTGCAGATAGACAGGGCTGGAGAAGTAGCTGAGAGTTCTATATTTGGCAGGCAATAGGAAGTTGACTGTGACACTGGGCAGTATCTTGACCATAGGAGAACTCAAAGCCCGCCCCCATAGTGACACACTTCCTCCAACAAGGCCTTCCCTACTTCCACAAAGCCACACCTCCCAATAGTGACACCCCCTTTGGGGGCCATTTTCTTTCAAACCACCACACTTTGAAACTGTAAGACAGCCCTAATTAAATGTTTTCCTTTCTAAGAGTTGGTGTGGTCATGGAATCTCTTCATAGCAATAGAAACCCTAAGACAGTCATTTCAGTCTTCACCAGTTCATGATCTTCTTAGAAAGATCATGTCAGGATTATGTGATGGGACAGCTACTGCTCAGCAGAGGTTAGGTCCTGGAGAGTCCACACTTGGCTATTGCAGCATAGATAATTGCTACAAGAGAGAGAATCTGTATGAGCTGGAGTCAAGGGTGAACAAATTAAATGATGCCCAATTTGAAAAGGCCACATGACCAACTGGGCATGACCCATGCTATACAGTTCCATGATTTTTGTATTTACCTCTCTGATAATTACAGCAATGCTATAGATCTAACAAATGCTGTAATGGTGTAACATTCTTTCCTCGACTCAGTTTATGATCCTCTGCAAAACCCCTCTCATTAAACTACTACCTGCCTCAGTTTATGAACTTCTTGGATGAGTATTTGCATGGTTTTAGCAATAAGACCCTTATTTGGTTCCTTCTGTACCATCACCTGTGGAATTCTACTGACTTCTCAATCTCACATAGAGTGTGAAATGTAGGAGAAAGTAGTCTCAAATACAATTTTCTTCATTGGTTACTTTTAAATTAAATTGAAATTTAAGGCTTTTCCTTTATGAATAAAATTATCTAAATTTCTTCTTTTCCTCTAGAGGGAAATTTGTAGGTCAAAATGGTTACAGGATATTAAGAACTATTCTCAAAAGCAGACATTGATTAATGACATCATAGATCCCTGTATGATTCTAAGATTATAGATCACAGTTAATAATCATTGATACTTTGAATACCCAGAGGTAGATGTCATGTTCTACAGAATTAGCCTGGCACAAATTCCATTGCCTAGTGCCAGGCTGATTTTATCAGACATCCACATCTAACTCTTTCCAATGAAAGCGGATCACTGAAGCCTTTAACAATTAGGATTATATTTGAATTATGAAAAACTATTAACTGCAATTTGTAAGTCAGACAAAGATGAAGGTTTACCTTAGCTCAGGGACCTTTATTACAAGTCTGCCAAAGGGAGAGGAGTCTAAATTTATCCCACCTGTTCCTTCTTCTTCTGGACTCTCTTTCTGTGAAATCTTGATTGCAATGGTGAGCTTGCCATGCATTTTTTTCCTATCTAGAAAGAAATGCTTTTTTTTTTCTAGGTTTTTCACAGTATAGGCATTAGATTTCTTCTTCATCTGTCATGAGTGTTGGCAGCCATGTCCATTGCTTACCGAATGAGTTCAGTTAATGAGGAAAACAGCTTGTTTATAAGAAGAGCATGGCACCAAAAGCAGCAAGGCAGTGCCAAACGGAAACAGGTAAAGCCTCAAAGTCAGTTTGATTGACTGCTATGGCTGAACCTCAATGTAATTACAAGCAGGGTTAGAATTAAGGCCAAGAATGATATAAGCAAGCCCCAGATTATCAAGGGTAGTTGTTTTGCAGGAACTATGGTCAAGAAGCAATACATGCTGGCTAACAGTAAGGAAGCTTGAATCAGAAAAGTGGAAAGAAAACAGCTAAGGCAATCAAGGACAGAATAATGTAGAACAAGGTAGAGCAACCTTGTTTGTGGGTCTTCAATAGAAGCCAGCTGCTGTTCTAGATCTGAAGGACATTGTTAGCTGTTTTTGTGTGACAGACTCTTCCTGGGGAGACACAAAACACACACACACACACACACACACACACACACACACACACACACACACACCCCAGATAGGGAGCCCACAACAGACCAAAGTATGGATACTACAAAGTTCAACTTGGTGAATCAATGGATTTTATTGGGGTTACTTAAGGAATATGGGTGATGTGTTCCTTACAGGAGTAGAAATGACCTAAAGATAGCTGCATTACCAAGACCTCCCCAGCATGGGTGACAGCTCACAAAACTTGGAACCTGGAGCACACTACACAGACTGCAGGTCCTTAGCTTGAAGCCTCTGGCTGTGACAGTGTTTCAGTAATTCAGAAATGAGTTATGTCTCATCAATTGGGACATTTAAAAGTCCAGAACATATGGTTTGGATACATTTACTAATTGGGTCTGATAAAATCCTTTCCTTCATGCCTCAAGGGATTTTCCTTTTCTGTGATGTTTCTTCATTCCCCAGAGTGTTAACCTAATGTGGGAAAATACAATTCTTTCTTGACGTGAAATATACATTTATAAAGACGTCTGCATAATAACCACAGGAGTAAGAATGTACTCTGAAGATGTCTTAAAAAATAAAATATTTTTAACAAAATGAAAATAAAATAAAGTAAAACTTCTGTGATGCAGTTAAAGGAGTCCTCTGAGCAAGTTCCATCAACCAAATACTAATCCTGGAAAACAAAGAGATCTGGAATCAATAATGCCAGCTTTCACTTTAATAAACTAGAGAAGAAGTCCAGGTTAGGCCATAAACAGGCAGAGGGAAGGAAATGATAAAAATCAGAGCAGAAATAAAAGAAATTGAAACATGAAAATAATAGGGGCAAATAAAACCCAAATGATAGCTTTTTGAAAAGCTTAATCAATTGATGAATCTCCAGGAAGCTACTGGAAAGCAAAACAGAGAAGAGACAAAATGTTAATAAATACAGAAGAGACATCACTCTAGACTCTGTAGACACTAAGAACATAAAAGAGATTACTGCGAATAACTTTCTACACATGTATTTCATAATTATAAAGTAGACTGATTTCTTGAAAGATATAAACAATAAGAAACAGAGGACCCACAGGGCTCATATTTATATAAAATTTAAATTCATACTTTAAAGTAGTATAAAGAAGAAAACTCTCAGATAATTGGTGAACCATGCCAAACATTTTTGGAAGAAATAAAACCAAATGATAACTTTCATAAAATAGGAGCAAGGCTGTTTACCAATTAATCAAGTACGCAGTGTTGATCAATATCTAAAGGAGATGAAGACACTCAGGCTTCCACAAGTACAGACCCTAAATCCTCAATAAGACTATAGCAAAATGAGCCTAGCAGGATCCCAAAAGTCCATTAGAGTTCATTGTGACCAAGTGGAGCTTCCCTTGGAAGTGCAAGGCTCTGCATTCAATGCTGGTTCAAAAGTCAGTTAACACATTCACCCCACTAGCAGACAACCAAATAATGATATTGATAGATGCAGCGATGTCATTTAAAGAAATTCTCAAGTAGCTGGAGGAAAAGGAAGTCTGTAACCTAATTTGCAAAGGACCTCAGAGGACTAAATGTTTTACCTGTAAAAGCAGAGCTAGTGTAAGGATATCCACTTTCACTGTTCCTACTCAACATCCTACTAGAAGTTCCAGTTTGTGAAATAAAATCAGAAGGGAGAAAATAGAATGATACAGTGATAAATCCCAAAGATCCTGTTTTATTTACTTTTTAAATTTTATTAACATTTTTTTTCATTTAGTTTACATACTGACCACAGTTTTTTCTCCTCTCCTCTCCTCTCCTTCACTACCTCCCCCCATTCCCATCTACCTCCCTCCCCATCTACTCTTCCTCTGTGTGCATTCAGAAAGGGGCAGGCTTCCCATGAGCTTGAACAAAGCATGGCACATCAAGTTGAAGTAGAAGTGACCTCCTCCCCTTGTGTCAAGACTGGGCAAGGTAATCTAGCATGGGGAACAGGTTCCCAAAAGCCAGCTAAGCACCAGGGACAGGTCCTGATCTCGCTGCTGGAAGCCTTACAAAGAGACCAAGCTACAGAACTGTCACACACATGCAGAGGGTCTAGGTTGGTCCCATGCAGGATCCCTAACTGTTGGTCCATGTGCTCCCTTGAGCTCAGGTCAGCTATCTCTGTGGGTTGACCCATCTTGACCCCCCTGGCCCTTACAATCTCTACTTTCTTTCTTCAGCAAGACTCCCAGAGATCAGCCCAGTGTTTGGCTGTGGATCTTTTCATCTGCTTCCATCAGTTACTGGATAGAGTATCTCTGATTACGCTAGATGTCTAGTTCAGGCACCCTCTGCACTATTGCTAGGAGTCTTAGCTGGGGTCATCCCTGGCACCAGGTTTCCCTGGCACCAGGTTTCTCCCTAACCCTGAAATGGTCCCCCCTATCAAGCTGTCTCTTTCATTACTCCCACCCTCTGTCCCACCTCCAACCCACCTCCCACTCCCAGCCCACCCAAACTTCTCCCTCAAGTTCCCATTCCCTCATTCCCCCCACACCACCCCCAATTTTCCTAGGAGTTCTCTTCTATTTCCCATTCCGAGGGCGATTCATTCATCCCTCTTTGGGTCCTTCTTGTTAGCTAATTTCTCTAGAGCTGTAGATTGTAGTATAGTTATCCTTTGTTTTACAATTAGTGTCCACTTATGAGTGAGTACATACCATGTTTGTCCTTTTGAGTCTGGGTTATCTCACTTGGGATGATATTTTCTAGTTCCATCCGTTTGCCTGCAAGTTTCATGATGTCATTGTTTTTCACTGCTGAGTAGTACTCCATTGTCTATATGTACCATATTTTCTTTATCTATTCTTAGGTTGAGGGGCATCTAGGTTGTTTCCAGGTTTGGGCTATTACAAATAATGCTGCTATGAACATAGCTGAGCATGTGTCCTTGTGGTATGATTGAACATTCCTTGGGTATATGCCCAAGAGTGGCATAGCTGGGTCTTGAGGGAGGTTGATTCCCAGTATTCTGAGAAACCACCATACTGATTTCCAAAGTGGCTCTATAAGTTTGCACTCCCACTGACGGTGGAGGAATGTTTCCCTTGCTCCACATCCTCTCCAACATAAGCTGTCTTCGGTGTTTTTGATCTTAGCTATTCTGACAGGTGTAAGATGGTATCTCAGAGTTGTTTTGATTTGCATTTCCCTGATGACTAAGGATGCTGAGCAATTTCTTAAATGTCTTTCAGCTATTTGAGATTTTTTTGTTGAGAATTCTTTGTTTAGCTCTGTAGCCCATTTTTAAATTGGATTGTTCGGTATTTTGATGTCTAGTTTCTTGAATTCCATATATCTTTTGGAGATCAGTCCTCTGTCAGATGTGGGTTTGGTGAAGATATTTTCCCATTCTGTAGGCTGTCGTTTTGTCTTGTTGACAGTGTCATTTGCCTTACAGAAACTTCTCAGTTTCAGGAGGTCCCATTTATTAATTGTTACTCTCAGTGTCTGTGCTACTGGTGTTATATTTAAGAAGTAGTCTCCTGTGCCAATGTGTTCAAACCTAATTCCTACTTTCTCTTCTGTCAGGTTCAGTGTAGCTAGATTTATGTTGAGGTCTTTGATCCACTTGGACTTGAGTTTTGTGCATGGCAATAGATATGGGTCTATTTGCAATCTTCTACATGTTGGCATCCAGTTATACCAGCACCATTTGTTGAAGATGCTTTCTTTTTTCCATTTTACAGTTTTGGCTTCTTTGTCAAATATCAGGTGTTCATAAGTGTGTAGATTAATGTCAGGGTCTTGAATTCTATTTCATTGGTCCACATGTCATTTTTATGCCAGTAACAAGCTGTTATTATTACAATAGCTCTATAGTAGAGCTTGAGGTCAGGGATGGTGAGGCCTCCAGAGGTGGCTTTACTATACAGGATTGTTTTACATATGCTGGGTTTTTTGTTTTTCCATATGAAGTTGAATGTTGTTCTTTCCAGGTCTGTGAAGAATTGTGTTGGGATTTTGATGGGGATTGCACTGAATCTGTAGATTGCTTTTGGTAAGATTGCCATTTTTACTGTGTTAATCCTACCTATCCATGAGCATGGGAGATCCTTCCATTTTCTGATATCTTCTTCAATTTCTTTCTTCAGAGATTTAAAGTTCTTGTCATACAGGTCTTTCACTTGCTTAGTTAGAGTTACCCCAATGTATTTTATATTATATGTGGCTATTGTAAAGGGTGATGTTTCTGTGATTTCTTTCATCCCATTTATCATTTGTATAAAGGAAGGCTACTGCTTTTATTGAGTTAATCTTGTATCCTGCCACAGTACTGAAGGTGTTTATCAACTGTAGGAGTTCCCTGGTAGAATTTTTTGGGTCATTTATGTATATTATCATATCATCTACAAATAGTGGAAGTTTGACTTCTTCCTTTCTAATATGTATCCCCTTGATCTTCTTTTGCTGTCTTATTGCTCTAGCTAGGACTTCAAATACTATATTGAATAAATATGGGGAGAATTGACAGCTTTGTCTTGTTCCTGATTTTAGTGGAATTGTTTGAGTTTCTCTCCATTTAATTTCATACATCCTGTCGGCTTGCTGTAAATTGCCTTTATTATGTTTAGGTAGACCTTTATCATGAGGAGTGTTGGATTTTGTCAAAGGCTTTTTCAGTATCTGATGAGATGATCATGTGTTTTTCTTTCAGTTTGTTTATATAGTGTATTATATTGACAGATTTTCATATGTTGAATCTCTGGATGACACCTACTTGATCATGATGGATAATTTTTTTATTATGTGGTGAGGGGACTTTTTTGGGGGGGTCTAGTCTATTTGATATTCTGTAAGCTTCTTGTATCTTCATAAGTATTTCCTTCTTTAAGTTGGGAAAGTTTTCATCCATGATTTTGTTGAATATATTTTCTATGCCTTTGAGTTGATATTCTTCTCCTTCTCCTATCCTTATTATTCTTAGGTTTGGCCTTTTCATGGTGTCCCAGATTTCCTGGACATTTTGTATTATTACTTTTTTGGCTTTGGTGTTTTCTTTGACTGAGGAATCTATTTTCTCTATTGTATCGTCTCTGCCAGAGATTCTCTCTTCCAGTTCTTGTATTCTGTTGCTTATGCTTGTATCTGTAGTTCCTGTTCATTTACTCAGATTTTCTATTTATAGAATTCCCTCAGTTTGTGTCTTCTTCATTGTTTCTATTTCACTTTTCAGGTTTTGAACTGTTTCCTTAACATGTTTAATTGCTTTTCATGGTTTTCTTGGCTTTCTTTAAGAGATTTACTGATTTCTTTCCATTTTTTGTTTGTCTTTTCCTCAATTTCTTTAAGGGAATTTCATTTCCTCTTTAAAGGCCTCTATCATCTTCACAAAGTTATTTTTAAGGTTGCTTTCTTCTGTTTCTTCTATATGGTGATGTTCAGGTCTTGCTGTTGTAGAACCACTAGGTTCTGGTGGTGCCATATTGCTCTTTATGTTGTTGTATGTATTTTTGCACTAGCATCTACCCATCTCTTCCTCCAATAGGTACAAGAGGTGCCTGTGTCTGAGTGAGCTGCTCTTTGTCCATTCTGT
>CABHPP010141447.1:0-43922 GCA_902168425.1 Peromyscus attwateri | reverse complement strand
TACTTCCAAGATAATGATTTTAAAATGCAAATCATAATGAGATATACAATTCAAGATGTGTAAATGATAGTCAAACATGTTACTTATGCCTTTGGATAAGATTTAATTGGTAGAGTGCTTGCCTGCAACACTATGTTCAATCAGAAGTAGGAAGAAAAATAATCTTATTCTTAATGGGATATGTCATAGCTAAAGTGCATCAAATTTGTTAACTGCATCATAATAGTTTGCTTAACAGGAAACACTTGATTTTTAAGAAGTATTATCTATTAAATTTCTTTTCTTTCTTTTATCTTTTTCTTTTGGTCTGAATTAAGGCCAATTATTTTCTGGGCACTAATGTTAAAATGCTACCAATCACTTTTTTCATACATGTATTGGCTATGCTTCTGTTTGTAATCACTAAATACCTGACAATAAGTAATTAATGGAGGAGGGTTTATTTTGCATTACTCCTGGAGGGTGTAGTCCATGATGGCAAGGCAGGCCTGGTGATGGGTGGTCCTTAACTATCATCTGCACAGGTAAGGTAGCAGAGAGGAATAGAGGCTGATATTCCACTGACTTCCTCTTTCCTTGGTGTTTCAGGGACCCCAGCCCATAGGGCAATGCTTCACACTCTTGCCTGCTCTTCCTTACTCATTTAAACCCCTTTAGAAAACATTCACAGATATGTTCAGAGTTGTGTCTCCTAGATGATTCTCAATCCAGCCAAGTTGTTTAATCATCACAATATGCCATTTCAAGACAGAATTATGAGGAGACATGAAAACTCATGTGATTTCAGTTAAATGTCAAAAATGAGCATTAATCTGAAATCCTGATACTTCATTAACAAGAAAATATGCCAAAATATAGACTATAGTGCTATTAATTAATTCTTATGAACATAATTATAGTTGGATTAATTTTTCTTTCAGAAATATAACTGAATTTCCTGTGAAAATATTATCAGTTTTAAAATTGTAAAACTGTATATCATAAAAACTAAGATGTAAGAAATATAAATTCAAAATAGAGATATGTATCACGATCAATAAGAATACTTAAGTGATTTGAGAACACAAGTACAAAGGGCCTATGCAATCTCCACCTGCATATTTAAAAAAATATTGTATTATATGTATCATTGTTTTTAAAATGATTTCTATATTTTGAAGTGTCCTGATGTTTTGCCTTTATGTACGATGTTGCACCATATTTGTGCAATGACTGCACAGGTTAGAAGGTGATACTGGAACTGGAGTTACAGGTGTTTGTTCAATGCCATTTGGGTTCTGGTAAATGAATGTGTGTCCTCTGGAAGAGCAATCAGTGCTCTTAACCTTTGATCCATCTCTCCAACCTCTATATGTTTTATTATTATACTGAATTTAATATATTATATCATATGATTTCCAAAGTTATGATGATTAAAAATATAGGAATATTATTAAGGTAACTACATTTAAAAGAGTTAATCATTTATTTTTCCAAATTGGTCAGTGTTTGTACACTTTTTAGGTGTGTGTGCATGTGTGCATGTGTGTGTGTGTGTGTGTGTGTGTGTGTGTGTGTTTGTGTGTGTGTGTGAATACACTTGGGTGCATGTGTACATATAGACAAAAGATTCTTGTGTCTTCTTCTATAGGCATTCTGAATTATTTTTGAGTTACTGTCAGTCTTTCAATGAATCTGCATCTCACCACCTGGGCTAGACTAGTTAACTATAGACCTCCAGGTAACCCTCTGTTCCCACCCCTATAGCACACTTGGGTAATTAGTACATGTCTCCATTCCCAGATTTTAAGTGGAGTGCTTATGATCTGAGCCCAAGTACTCTGGCTTGTATAGTGAGTTATCACCCAAGCACTTTTCCATTCTAACTTCAAAAGATGCCTAGTGAGAAGAATAACTAGGCATTGCTATACATATGATAACTGCATCCACACATTAGAAAAAAAATTATCCACAGAGGAAAGTTTTTAGTGTGGTTAAGTCTAGCTATTTCAGAATATCAAGCAATACATTTCAAATACTATAAATCTGCAATTCAGTGACAATCTTGCTTAATATTTCTACCGTGTTACTTAGTACACCGTCTAAAGAAATGTTTCGTGTTTCAGAATTTGGGAAGAGATCATATTTTATATATAACTAAATCTGATAATTGTCTTGATTTTATTTTTCTTACTTTAAAAAGAAAAAGGTTTTCCTAAGAATTCAAGTGTGCTTTGTAAATTATTAATACCACAGTGTACTTTAGGGAAGCAGCCACAGTAATAGATCTAGACAGCACATCTGTGGATAGTAACTTTGTGCTTTCGTTCAGGTAAAGAAAATGAAAAATATTGATTCTGTGAAACCATGTGCATGTAGAAAAGGTCAGTTTTTGACTCTTTGTGTCTTGAAGCGTCTTATTTTGGTCTACAGATGTTCCACTCCTCTAAACATCTATTTATAGGAAATAATCCATTTACGAATTTTCCACTTCAGTTATGGACTCCTACTTAAAATCAGTCTGAGGTTCAGCAAGTTCTTTACATGGTGCTTTTAAAATTATCTGCCTGACCTTAACAAGATCTGTATCAGTTAAGATAACAAAAATACACACAAGAAAACCAAAAGTGACTAACGTGTGGAGATTAAAATTAAAAGTCTGTCAAATAATTCTAACACATTATATAGAGAGAGCTGGTTTCAGCTAAGAGTGACACATTTTTATTTTGTCTGTTGTAGTATTTCTGGGGGACTGTCTTGACTAAGTCTCTCTAATAAAAATTTCTCATCTTAAAGTTCTATCTCAGTGATTGACATCATCTTTACTGACAGATATTGCCTTTTCAGATGAACTGACTTAGTTCTCCCGAGTCCAACTGTGTCTGTAGATCCTTCTGCAATTGTTGATTATTAACACTTTGAGAAGAGAGTCAACATTTGTTGTGGATCTTTTACAAATGTGCCTGCATTACCTTCCTCCTGGGGTCTATGTGACCCATGGAATGCACATCTCTGTGTCCTCCCCTTAACATTCTGCTCTTCCTGTCTTTTCCAACCAATCTCTGACCTCTGGGCTTTCCAGGTGCCAATCAGATGACACTCAACCATGATGTCAGCCTACATGGGACATTTGTTAAGATTTTTTTGGTTTTGTTTAAGTATTGTCATCATATTCAATCAATTTTCTCCAAACAAATAGCACATCTTTACTGATGAATCAACACACAAAATATAGTATAGACTACACTGGATATAGATATCAAGATAAGAATTGTAAAAATAATAGATGAAAGTGTTTTTAAATCATTTAAAATTTCCCCACATAAAATGAATTCTTCCACTTCTATAACATAGAGCATACTATGTTTTTATTTTAGATTCCTATTTTGAAGTATTTTTTAAGAAATAATGCTACTTATTAAAATACTACTTTAGAGTTTCATTAAATAAAGCACAATGTAGAAATCTATACTTTGAATGCTCTAGCCCTGCCCTGACAGTTAGTATTCACATACCCAAGAGGTACTATTTTGATCAAAGATCTTCTTCTACATGGCACATACCTATCATTCACACAGGAGCTATCTCTCCCAACAAACCTATATTTTTTTTTGGAAACATGTCAACAAACCTATATTTTAAGAGGATCTGATATGGAGTGCATTGCTTGAAAAATTAATTGTTCTTCTTGACCAGGAATTTAGAAAAAGCACACTGTTGTCACTACTCTGTACTTATTTATTGTTTTCTGAGTAAAATAAAGTTTTGTAAAGCCATGGATTAATGTCTCAATGGCAGAATCTGTTGACCATTACAATGCTGTCTCTCAGATACTTAGCAACACCTCCCTTCAAAAAATACTATGTTCAAATATATTTGACATGACTTTACCAAAATGTACAGGTGGAAAGATACTTGTACACATCTCATATTTGTTAACTTTGTAACTGGTTATACTATATATTTTATCTCTTTATGGCCATGTTAATCCCTCACAGGATTAAATGGAAAGGTTGGAAACTAAAATTTGGAATTAAAATAAACTAAAAATATGCTTAGGGCTTTTAAATATAAAGTACATGCCAGTGAGAGTTTAGGCAAATTCTATCTACAGAACTTGAATTTTTAAATAGAAGACAAAGTTAAAAACATTTGTCTTGCAAATCCCACCTAAATTATCATGTGTGGCATTTCTTCCTCTTGTATGTAATTTAGTGTATTTTTTACTCTACTACATGTCTGAAAGCAAAACTTTTGAAAATGATGAATGCTTATTACCTTACAGTCTTACTGATTAAGACTTTAGGTGTGGCTGAACTGGGCTATCTCCTCAAGGTCTCTCATATGACAGCAGTTAAAAGTTTGCAACCAATTAGAATCATATCAAGAATTCTGCTACAAGTGATAGCTGCCATAAGTAGTGAGGTAAACGCTCCATGACAAAAATTGTAACTTGTTCAGATATGCTGCAGTGAGAAGAGATGCTGTAGTTAAAAGGAAGATTAAAGGTTATAATGATAAAGTCCGGAACACCGAGGAAGATGCATTAAAGAGTGCGTAGCTGGGTATTAAATAACTACTGTAAAGAATTAGAGGAAAGAAAAAGCCCTGGGCTAGTGATGGCAGGCATGCTGGTTTTGTAAGCTTTTGAAGAATACATGTAAAGCACAATCATGCTTTCATATATCTTTGCCTGTAGGACAGCTTGCATCAGCCTAAATATAGCTTCTAAGGTAGGCTCTACCTAATTCACTAAATAGAGTCCAGACTATTCCATAAACAAATAATTAAGAACAGCTAAAGCTACTTGGCAGCTATGAGAACAACGGTAAGCATAATTAACGTGTGAGACATCAGCAGGTTCAGAGGGCTGTAAAAGTAGTCAGGACTAACAGTGAGTAGATAGTCAACTTCAACAGCTAACAAAACAGTAGGCAGAGATGAACAGAAACCAAACGAGCTGTCTCCAACTATCTCTAATTGGGTAGGTAGTCAATAAGCAGTGTATGGTTATCCACAGGTGGATGGATCCACCAGTTATCCTTGCTGGTGGAGCCAATGAGGCCACCAGCTCATTGGCTCCACCAGCAAGGAGTCTATATGATTAACCATTTCCCTAGTAATCACCCCAACCCGAGTCCAGTTTCTGTTGCCACCCATTAAAAATCCCTAGACAAGGAATGTCAGTGGCTTTTCCTTCTTGAAAACACACTTTACTCTTAGGATATAGTCTCACTCTTAAATTTCTCAGTATTCCCATGTTTTTTCTCACTTAGCTTTATTTTTAGTTAAGCTTGCTCTGCTTTGCTTGTTTATAAAAAAGATCTTCACCTTTAATCTTCACTACTCTGAGGGTAAAAATAATTCAGGAGACACTTTCCCAAGTAAAAATTTCACCTAATACTTAGTGTGAGGGACCTTAAGTCTTTGTGTTAAGATTACTTGGCAGAGAAAGTTCCCATGGCACTATAAATCCCTGCATCTATTTACTGGCTGAGTATTCACTCTTCAGTTCATTTGCAGACTTACTTTCTCACCCAAGGTTCTCACTACCTGTTGACCATAAATATTATCATTTCTTTGCTTGTTAGACTTGTATATATTAAAGCTGTTTATGTATCAGCTAACATTCTCTAAAAAAAAAAAAAGAAGAATAAGTGGTTAGCTAGGAAGACATAGAGCATCTTATTTGTTTTTGACATTTGACATTCTGTTGATCAGTAGATCACTGGGTTTCCTCTAACCAGTGCACAGATATATGCAAGCCGATGACGTTGGAAGATGAAGATGGCCACATCAAATGTTATGTACCAGAGTTTTCTATTCATTATTCATCAGTATTCAAAGTCTATGTGTTTTAAATTTGTTAATGATAACTTTGGAGCAATACAAACTTCGATTAGTCTCCACTGATTTGTTGCACATTTGCTTAACATTTCATCTGTTAGGTGTTGAACGTTTTCTTCTACATTTTTAGATGAAGTATGTGAAATGACTGATGGAAATGTGAAAACTCTTTTTACTCAAAAAATTCAGCTTAAATTTTTTGTCTTTATGATATTATTTCTTAAATGCCACCTCTAGTTAGTTGTCATCTGTGTATGTTGCAGTGCAACCTAAGTCAAATAAATAAATTCATTCTTATACACTTCCATTCCCAGGTTTGTAGTATATGACGGAGGATGACAATGCTCATAACCTAAAGACTTTAATTAATATCTGAGTCTGTTATTTCTCATTTTTCACCCAATATTTTTAACCCCATATGTCCCACCACTTTACTTCCATCACCACTTTTAAGAAATATTAGGTTTCTTTGGCTCCTAGCTCCTTAATCTCTTCCTTTCTTTCTACTAATCTTTTCTTTCTTCATTCCTTGATTTTTTTTCCTGATACACCAACATAACTCATCTCAAAACTATGTCAACTCGTTCGCCTCTGCCTCCAGAGTACCAGAAATATAAATATGTGAAACTATGTTTAGCTCCTTAAAACATGCAAACACGTTGACCTACAACTTTCTGGCTTACGAACAGTTGGAAAAAAAATTGAGGATCCTTCATGTGTCTTTCTTTGCCCTTCTTAAAAATAGAATGATGTAGAATAGGACGATGCAAGTTGAGGCTTTTAGAGGATACTGATTTTTTTTAAAATTTTGTACTTTTGAAATAATTATTGAAATATCAGGTAATCTGAAGGGTCTATCAGTAAGAAATGAGATGTTTAGACTTCTTTATTAATTTCCATCTATCTATCTATCTATCTATCTATCTATCTATCTATCATCTATCTCATCTATCATCTATCTATCTATTCACCTATCTATCATCTATCTATCTATCTCTATCTATCTATCTAGCTATCTATCATCTATCTATCTATCCATCTACAATCCATCTATCTAACTATCTATATCCATTTTTTTCTTTTGCTTTCTATGCTGTGAACTAAATTTGAAGCCTTGAGTATGCTAGGCAATGGAGCTATATCTTCAACCTATGCAGTACTTTGTTCTTATCATCCACACTACTTTCTCCTACCCTTCTTCTATTCCTTTGCAAGTAATAATTGTAAATCACAGTAACCATTTTCCTACTGCTGATTGGAATTGAGAATTTAAACAAATTGAAGAATTCTTGACTTCTCCTTTTTAATGTTTTGAGATTATAATTTAATTACATTTCTCCCTTCTCTTTTATTCCTCCAAACGTTCCCATATACTCCTCCCAGTTCTCATTCGGTCACAGGTATATATACTGTTGACTCCATAGAATATGACATGTGTGTGTTTTCAGGGCTGACATTTTGGGGTTGGACAACCAATTAGTGAGTACTTGACTGGGGAAGAATACCTTTACCTCTCCCAGCTTTCCTCAGTCTCCTATAATTCTCAGTGCAGGGGTGAGACCTCATGGGCTGTTACGTGTCCTCTTTTGCATGTCCATTGATATCATTCTTCTTTGGCTCATGTTTGGGTAGTCATGTTGGTGAGGCTTTATAGGTATACTTCTGTTCTTATTAGGAGAAACAGTATCATAGCAAACATAGCAAACTCCCTGACCCTCTGGCCCTTAGAATCTTTCTGCTCCCTCTTTTGCCAATGTTCCCTTAGCATTATATGCAGGAATATTTCTTATATGTATCCACTGGGACTGGACTTTAGATATCTGCATTTTGATTGGTTGTGGTTTTCTGTACTGGTTTCCATTTCTTTTATGGGATGCTTCCACAATCATTATTACATATCGTTAATTTAATCTAATTATTAACTGCTCTGATAGCTCATAACTAGAAGGCACCTTAGGTGACAAATGAAAGCTTTATAAATGAATGATGTGAATCTTGAAAACTAATGTACACGGATTTCACAGAACTAATATTTAATCTAAATACATTTCAGGGCCATTAGTAGAAGGATGTTTTTATAATTAGTTTATTTGTCAAGAAAATATGCTATTAAGCAGTGCTTTTGCACACTGGTGGACTAGTGTGGGAACTCTTGTGTAGTATATGTACAAAATGACACACATGATTTTCAAATTCTTAACAATTAAATAAGCTTTGTTACCAATATTTTTAATGTGTGTTAAATAGGAAGTAATAATAATCTACATGACTATTGACAAAGCTGGAGAGAGTTATGTCATCAAACTCTATAGATATCCTGTAGCTTCCCTAATTAGAATGCTGGCTCAGTAAACCCAGCATTTTGGATAGAGAAGCAATGTTCTGATCATTTAATTAATCACTAGTTAGTGTCATGAACTCTCAATAATGCATATAATCAGAAAATAACTATTATTTATAAGAAGGTCCTGGATTTAATGTCTAGTACCATTATTGCTGCTACTACTATGATTGATAATAAATTATATATATATATATATATATATATATATAGAGAGAGAGAGAGAGAGAGAGAGAGAGAGAGAGAGAGAGAAATTTGCTTCTAAGCTCATGATTAGAACACAAGTTGCCATAGTCATGGTGTCTCTTCCCAGCAATAAATACCCTAACTAAGCCATTAAGTCTCTATTGTTAAGGCACCAGACAAAAGTAAAATCAGCCTTCTGTACTGTATGTCTAGGCTTATTTAATGCTTCCTCTCTCCCTCTCTCTCTTTCTTTTTCTATAAACTTATTAGTTGTATATCTATTTCCTCTGAATTGAAACATTCTCTCCAAGGGATATGTTCTATAAAACAAAAGAAATAAGCGAAACATGAAGCTTAGGAAATAAAATAAATAAATCTCAGGAATCTTTTGAAACTTACAAACTCCACATTGCCCTCCCCCCATGTTTGTATAATCAGTAACAATTTCTGGGATGAGGATCTCTCTGACCACCTGATATACCCAAAACCACATAGGTAAAGGTTTTGTAGGTCATCACTCATGGAAGGTGGGGCTTTTTAAGTGAGATAATTGCCTTATATTTGAAAGTAAACCCTGATCCATACTCCTGTCAGTAACTACAATAATTCCATGGTTCACTTACCTACATTTGTATAAACTGTTTCTTTTATCTGTCATCAGTGCCCCAACTGATGTGAATAGTTGAAGCCAAAGATAATGATGAAAAAGTTGTATCTAGCAGTTTTATTTTGCTAGACAGTATTTTTCCCTATAAACCACTCATTTCTTTAAAAAATTATGAAAATACAAGTCTTTGTCAGATTTGTTTTCATATTGTATAGTCTTTTTTGTAGAGCTAATACATTAATGAATATAGCTACCCCTACAGTGGTGTTATTTTCAATAATCACATTTGCCTGGCACAGTAAGGGATTGTAAATTGAAATGAAAATAAAAAGTAAGTTATTGTTGTTCACTGTAAAAGAGATCATGTATGTTAACATTTTTTTTCTTTAGTTGTATAATGAATTTCATAGGAAATAATTTTTGGTCTGCTAACTAACACCTATAACAACATAAGAAGTTTAGTCAGTCTGTTAATTTTCTGAGTGCCCTAAGGAAAGACATTTTATTAGTAAAATAAAAAAAGGATAAATAATTTTAAATTTCTGATAAGGATTCTGGTCTATTCATTTTTATTATATTTACATCAAATTCTAAAATGTATCATTCAAAAACCCAAAGCTAACAACAGAGACTTTATAAAGTATAATGAACATCAGTTTAATCATATTCAAGAGTATCTAATAAATACCATCATTCTCTTGTCATAGATACTTGAGGCATATTAATGATCAATATAGATAATGATTTTTTGTCTTCATGGAATTTAAATTCTAGTGCAAAGAAGGTCAGTAATTCATCAAAATAAGTAGTACCTCAGATAGGAAGTAAGTCAGAACATAATTTTAAGGCATTTAGGAGAACACAGCATGGCAAATGGGTAGTATTACAATATATTAAAAATACTGAGTGTCAGAGATCCCTCATAATCTGATCTGATTATTTATATTTATGATTATTTCTTTCTGATCTTTTATATATGTTGTGAGATATGTACAATGAAGCTTGGGCCAAATATATTCAGAAAAATATTCATTAAATCCCATATATTAAAATATATACATCTACTATAAAATGAACCCATTTAAGTAACTGTAGAATCTTCTAAGTCTCTAAGAATACTCATTGAGTTAACTAAGCTTATTGCTTGAATGTAAAAACAAACAAACAGAAAACCCTAAGAATATCATGAATTGATGGAAATTACTGTTTTTATTTAGATGACATTCAATAAATAGATCATCCTAATGTGATAAATGTATTTCATAAATGACTGTTTAAAATATTTTGCCTTTGTTTCATGTTTGATATGGCCAAAATTAGTAAAAAAGAAAGAATTCCAGTAGTGGTTTGGTAAACACAATAGGCTATAATTTCAAGATTTCAACTGTGGCTTCTGTCATCACTGAATACCTTGCAGAGGCTGGCAGGGTGGGGGACACCTGAGGCCATGTTGGTCTTTGATGGTCAAGCTGCTGCCAGAGCCATCCAGATCTGGGTGGTCTGTGCTGCCACCCAGAACCTTGATGTTGTCTGGACCAAAACTGAGGCCGAGGGACATGTCAGAGTCTGTGGCTCTACCACAGCCAGAATCTGTGTTGATTTCCGTGAATACTGTTACTATGGAAAGTTGAGTGGAGACCTGGGGTATGGGCTGTCACCTGGGGATATGTTGGGATTTGGAGGCAATGTTGTTTCTGGGGCCATGCTGATCTGGGTAACCTGGATGCCAACTAGGGCCACGATGACATCTACACTTGGCTGCTGCCAAGGACCATGTCTGGATCTGTGGTCCTTCCATATCCTGAGTCTGTATTGATGTCTATGGCTTGTGTTGCCACCAAAGACCACACATATGCGCAAGATCTGGGCCAACACCTGTGGTCATGTTGGTGTCCGAGGGCTGTGATGCTCCTTGGCCCATACAGACCTGAGTGACATACGCTGTTACCTACGGTCATGGTGTCATATAGGTCAAAGTGGGATCTGGATCCATGTCAGGGTCTGTGGCCCTGCCTCAGCCAGGGTTTACATTAATGTTTAAGGCTCTATTACCACTGAAGGCAGTGAGGATTGGGATGCATAGAGTTGGTCCCGCCCTTCACTGGCTGCCATCCTAGGGAGAAGTGGCCCTGCTCCTCACCAACTACACCACTCTGGAAAGTGGGCCCTGAACATCGTCTGGGCAGCAAAGTAGAAACGTCCTGTTGGCAGGGGTGCAGGTGAGCCGTGAGGGTGGGAGAGCTAGCCCCGTTGTCTGTCACCTGGTGGCAAGGGTGGGGGCAAGAGAGCACCCTCACTCCTCGCCTCTTGCCCACTACTGAAGGTAAGAAAAGTTGGTCCCTGGGTCAAAAAAGTGGGAAATCTTACCCTGCCCATTACCAACTACAGCAATCAGGAGAGTGGAACCTGCACCTCCCCTGGGCAGCACATAGAGCTTACCCTATTGACATTGTGTGTAGGGGGTGGGGGGGGACACAGGTGATCAGGCCCAGCAAAGAGTCCTGGGAGTTTTGGCCCCACCCCTTGTCTGCCATACTGTGGAGTGGGTGAGGGAGAAAAGACCTGTTCCCCTTCCCCTCTCACTGCCTGCAGTGGGTGGGAGAGCTGATCCTAAGGTCATGAGAATGGGAGAGCTGGCACTGTCCCACATTCTGGCAGCACAGTAGAGCTGACCCTGTTGACAGGGACACAGGTGAACCAGCCCTGAGGGTGAGAGAGCAGGAGAGCTGATCCGGCCTCCCATCGCTTACCAAATGGTAGCATGGGTGAAGGAAAGATGATCTCCCTCTACTTGCCCCTTGCTATCTTCTGTAAGAGAACTGGCCGAGATATCACAAAAGTGGGTGCAGCAAACTAGAGCAGACCCTGCTGGTAGGAAGCAGGTGAGCAGAGCCTGAGGGCATGAAAGCAGGAGAGTTGACCCTGTCCCCCGCCTGCCTCCTACAGTAATTGGAAGAGCTAGTTCTGGTGGTGATTATTTTCTGTAATGGGCAATACGTGTTCTTTCTTTGATCACTGTTGAAATCTTGAAGGCATATTCAGAATTTCTGAGAGGAAAATATACTGAAAACTAGAATCATAATTTTCAGAATAGAACAATTAAAGGAATGTTTAAGTCATATCTTAAAAAACGGCCCATCATCACAATTTTATGCATTGATTCCCTATGCAAGTTCTCCATAAAAAATTATTTTTATTCCTCAACTTATTGCTCTGTAAAATGACAGCAGAATTCTGGAGTGCATAAATTGCACTCAAATAAATATTTAAAAGGTGGTGAATGTATATTTTATATGCTTTAATGAGAAGATGAATACAGCTCAATTTTTTTATTTTGCATTCATATCATATACCCCTGCTCGACATACTATTTAAACATTTAAAGATTACAGTTAGTTAAATTCTTTTCTGTGGATTTTGTTCCACATAAATACTATGGACACTATAAAATCTAAGAAAGAATAGTGAAAAATATGTTTTTAGAATAAGAAAGAATTTGTTAAGTTACTGATGCTATAGATGTAGCATTATAGATATATTTATAGGTTTACAAATATTTCTGCAAAACTATTAGTAAAATTCAAATTTCATATAGTTTTCATAAAATAGACTTTTTTATTGGCTGTATCTTGAAATATAGGGTTGTAACGTATAAAATAAATATTCACTTATACCAACTACAGTCTTTTTATGTGGTGTGAATTCAGTCTGCATTGTGAGATGACACATGTCTAAACTCTGACTGTTTCTTTCAAGTAACCATGTCTACTCAGGGAGAAGAAGCCAAAATAAAAGCAGAGGTTCTTAATCAAATCCCCATGAATACATTGCTCAAGAAAGTAATTTATTAAATCAGTGGGGGTGATTTTGGAATGATAATGAACTTTTCTACCATGGTGACTTCAGTGCTATTGATAGAGACAATGCTATTTCCACCTCAATTTGCATAATACTTAACATATTAAATCTTGTATCTTTGGGAAAATACCCTAATTTACAACGTTTTTAAGACATAAACTATTCAGAGATCTAAAGCTGTGCTAGCTTTTACTTCTTGTTCTAATTGTGAAACTCGGGTGTCGGTATATCACTAGACAAATGCAAAACCACTTATTTATACCAGCATATTGGTTCTTAAGGGTTTCTATAGTAGATTTATATGATGTTTTTCTAAATGGTGATAACATTATTAATAATACAAACTGACAAAACACTTTACTCCCAAGATAGAAGTAAGTTTTATGTATGTGTATGTGTATATATATATATGTCAATCATGTCAGGCTCATGTTAAGATTAGACCTATGTAACACAAATTATGTTACACTGTGTCAAAATACTTCCTAGTGACCTTTCCTATGAGATAAATTAATGAAACGAACTCAAACTTACTATGTTCGACCAATTAATTTCTTAGAAATTACTAATCTTCTTTTATATAATAATATTTAATAGTTCTTAGGGTATCTTTGAATGCCTACAATGTGAAAATGGATTTTTATAATGAATAATATAGTAGATATTCCTAGAAATGCAGGTGCCAAATAAATATAATAGGAGATTATAAAATTAACCAAAATGCAAAAGATGTCACCTAACTAAACCTGAGTAGTAGCAAGCAATGGGTATGATTTATAACTTCACTTGGAACTTCCTTGGGAATTGTCACTTTATAGCAGATGATTGTCTCTTGTCTCCTGATTTTTATATTGTATCTACAAATGTATTCAACAATTATAACTCCTGTAAGCATAATGGCATTGATAATTCATAACAAACAAATGGGAATTTCTGAACTGTCCCGGGATTTCTCCTCTGTATATTATGGGTGGCACATAAACCATGAGCTGCAGATCCTTGTGTGCATATATAGAGGCTAAAAGCCATTCTCAGATACTATGCCTTGGGCTTTAATCGCCATTTCTTTGTTTGATAGAGTCTCTTACTGGCTAAGACCTTGTGAAGGAGAAAAAGGCAACCAGGTCGGTGATTTCCAGGGATTCATTTCCTTCTGCTTTCTCAGCACTAGGTCTATGAGTTCAGGCCACTACATTCAGCACTTTAAAAAATTATTAAACATGGACAATGGAGGTAAATGTCAGGTCTTTGTGCTTACATAGCAAGCACTGTGATCCCTGAGCCATTTTTCCAAACCAATGTCTCTCTATTCTTTACCTATGGATTTTTTTTTTAGAATTTCATACAATATATCTTTATCATATTCTTTCAGACCCCCCAAGTCCTCCCACATCCCCAATACTCATGTTTGATATCACTCAAAAGAGACAAAGAAAGGAAGAAAGAAAGAGAGAGAGAGAGAGAGAAAGAAAGAAAGAAAGAAAGAAAGAAAGAAAGAAAGAAAGAAAGAAAGAAAGAAAGAAAGAAAGAAAGAAAGAAAGAAATGGAAGGGAAGGGAGGGAAGGCCAAAAGAGCTTCCTTATTAACCAATAGTGGCAACACATATTCACAGCATACAGAAAGATCATCCCACAACAGGAAGGAAGAGAAAATACAGAAAACAGCTTCAAAAAAGCCTGGAGTTCCTGTGCATGGGGCCTTCAATGGAACTTAGTAGATATACCATTGTCAAAACTGAAGAAGCCTAATTTTCCCTCTTCCAAAAACCATTATTTGTAAATAACTTCTTGGCTAGGAAAATATCTTTGTGCCCACTTTCCCTCCTCCCTGCTGGGATTTTATTAGCTTGAACTTGTTCAGGCCTTATGCAAAATGTCACAGTTTCTTTGAGCTCATATGTGTTTCTGCCCTGCTGTGTCTAGAAAATGCTGTGTCCTTAAATTTGTCTTTTAACTCTGGCTCTTACAATCTTTCTCTCCCCCTCTTCTGTATAGTTGCCTGAACCTGGAGAGGAGGGGTTATTTGAGTGCTTCTAAATCTCTCTCTCTCTCTCTCTCCCTCTCTCTCTCTCTCTCTCTCTCTCTCTCTCTCTCTCTCTCTCTCTCTCTCTGTTTCTGTCTCTTTTTCTCTCTCTTGTGGGTCTGTGTGTCAATTATTATTTATTCCAAGAATAATGTTCTGTGCCATTAGTTGAACAATGGACTGATCTATAAGGAAGGAAGAGATTGTCCAAAGAGGGGGATGTAGAATTCAGCTTTATAACAAATAAAGGGAAATTAGAACAGGAGGCTTAAATGTAGAGGATGACTGGGGACAAGGTAATGGAAGAAATACAAGAAAGGATAACTAACACTAAAATTTTGGGGGCAAGCCATATGAAAACTTACTCTAGAAGAAGCTTCCTAAACATATGCATATATAAAAGTTTTTAAAATGGAATCACCATATAATAGGGAAGACAATACCTTGACCAGACATCATCTCCTACCAAACAAAATCCCAAGTATTAGGAGTGTTTTGCAACTTTTAGTCAATGACCAAAGGTCCCATCGACACCCTAAAAGATTATAGATTATTGTCAATGCTACTGGTTACCATCTACAACGTGATAGTGATTACTTGTTGCTGAGAATACCACATACTTATGACATAAAGAAATGAAGAAATATTGCATGTACTTATCTGGAAGCTTCAATCCTAAGGACTAGTGTTACAAATGCTAGCAGGTGTTATACATAATAACAGAAGAGAAAAGTAACCTTCAACCTGATGCAGCTATAAATGATTTGAACTATAAATGCTTTGCCAGCAACATATGCTTACTTATTCAATAATGGCACAAATGTTAGTAGTGTAAACTACCATTTTAAAAAATATATTTAAGACCCATATCATGAGGTAGAAACTATACTTGTCATTGTCAACAAGGCTAAGAACCTTAGACTAGATAGGTCATGGGCCCAAGGAAAACCAATCATCATTATGTTAAAAGAGTTTAGTCAAAAAATTATTGCTAATAACATGAAGTATTGTTTAACATGGGCTTTCTAGATTAAACTCAGGTTCTTGTGCTTGTTAGGCAAGGACTTTGTCAAATGATTCATCTCTCCAGCCAAAGCTGGGCAATTTTAAATCAGAACAGCCCCTCCCCCCAGCAATTACTATCTTTTATTTTCTCATGTTGGGTACAGTAAAGCAAACAAACAAACAAAAATATCTAGTACCCTAAATATTCTTTTTGTGTTTTTGTAAGTATTTAAGAACCTCCTGTTCTTTCATGATGGCAGAAAGTTTATTCAAGAGACTGTTCTAAATAGATCTGTATCTCTGTGGGCAGTTGTAGTTCATTTGTACATCAAGCATTTCATACAGATGCTATATAGCTATAAAATTTATATTGCTGTATAATGATAGAATTTTACTTAGAAATTATAGTTACTATGACTAACATTAAAATTAGGTTACTTATTAATAAAACTTAGCATGAGTATTGTCAGAGGTTTGACTACAGATAGAAAAAATAACAAAAGACAAAATAAACATGAAGTGAAATGTCACTGTAAGAAAGTAGTGCTTTGCTTGCTGTTGGCTATTTATCCCAGGGCCTTGTAGATACAAAGTAAGTATTCCACCCCACGGCTGCATCTCCAGCCTTAAGTTGAACATTTTTTATAATTAAACAGCCATCAGTTATATATAATAACTTATTCATCTAAAAGTAAATAATATTGAGATTATAAGTTAATTTGATTTTTGAAAATGTGATAATATTTAAGTTGAATGAAAATAATATGATTTATGGGATTATGTTAATTAATGTAAGCTACATTAATAATTTTGAAAGATATATGCCAGTGAATTACAGAAAATTACTTTAGCTTCATTTTATTGAATTCATTCATTTATTCTTTAATTGGACAAATAATCATAAGCATGTACTTCATCTTGGAATTGTCCTACCTACTGAGCAAATATTTTGACAAAAAAAAAGAAAAAAGAAAAAGAAATTTTCCTGAAAGAGCATTCATTTTAGTGGGTGTCATAAACAAGAAAAGATAGTATCTGGATGGAATAAAGTTGGCGTTATGTATAGGGTAATGGGTTGGTTACCTGGAATGGCACCATAGAAACTGATATTTTAGGGAGAGAAATAACACTATAGACAAAGTTGGTAGGAGATCTATTTCTGTAAATAAAAATTTCCAACTCTCCATGTTAAAAAATAACTATGTTCTAGGAAAGAGAGGGCTGAGGTTGCTGTTGTATAGGAAGGAACATGAAATATTGCATAGGGTGTACCTTGGGAAAATGAAACAGCTTGTCATATTGAGACATTTAGATTAAATTAAAAAGTGTGAAGAGAGGCAATGGGCATGTTGTCTGTAGGACAGTCATATAATTCAAAATATATTTTATAAAAAGAACTAAATCCTTTATGGACAGTGAATTATGGGCAGTGGAAAATGACAGAGTAAAACTTGGAAGATGGAGGTGACCAGTTATTAGTCTATTTTAGTACTTGGTCTCTTAAATTGATATATTTGGCCAAGGACTAGAATAAAAAAACTTACATATAAGTGAATTCGTTTTTTTTTTTTTCTGCAAATCTAGTAAATTTATTTCTCTAGCTTTTAAGGTAATGATGAAAAACACAAGTTTTACTAGAACTAACCCAAACTCTGCTTGCCTACAGTCTGTATGGCATATGCTGACTGAGTGAAATTTAGCTTAGCTCTTTAGATTCAATGACTAGCTTTGCCAGTAAATTAGTGGCCATGGATATAACATCCTGAGTAGTTAGCAAGAAGTTGGAGTAAGTGATCCCACATGACAGAGGTGTAACACGAATTGCTAAATGGTCTTATTAATAAAAAAACTGGAGCCAAATATTGGGGTGAAAGCTGAAAAATCAGAGGGATAAAACAAACCAGCCACGAGTTCTTACTGCTAGGAAATCCTCAGCCCAAGAGAGCTACTTACTGCTTACTCAAGCCTTATATATCTTTTTGTGCCCTGCCATCTTACTTCCTCTCTCTGCCTGGCTACATCACTTCCTGTCTGTCTGTACAGACCTTCAGACCTCTATGGTTAACTAGTGCTGGTATTAAAGGTATGTGCCACCATGCCTTGCTCTCTTCCCAATGTGGCCTTGAACTCACAGAGATCTGGAAGCATCTCTGCCTCCTGAATGCTTAAAGGCATGTGCTATCACTGCTGATCTCTATGTTTAATATAGTGCCTAGTTTTTTCCTGTGATTTCCCAGGAAAACTTTATTTGTTAGAGCACAAATAAAATATTACCACATTTTCCTTTTATTTGTCTAAAATAAAATATATATATATATATATAACTAATATGAGAAAAACTATATACAATAATTACAACTATATATATATGCAATAAATACATCAACAATGTCTAATCCATTTGCATTGACAAATTCAGTGGAAGTATTCCATTATCTATCCTATTTTGGTGAATCCAAAATTATTCACTTTCTATTCTAACTTTTATTACCAACCCAAAACTCCCTTTCGATACCTTTCAAATTTATACACTTTATACTTCTTAAGTGAGTTTCTTTCCTAAATTTGTTAACAAGGAAAATATAACTATAATGATCTAATCTTCAACTCTCTCAGAGACCCTAGAAGCAAATAATATTACCTAGTTAAACAGGAAGTGCAAACAAGCGACTTCCAAAAAATGTGAGGAATGACAAAAGCAGCTGACTGTCTGGACAGTCACCAGAGGTTTCTCTGCAGTGTTAGCATATCCATCTTCAGCCTACAGGCCTAGCATATCTGACAGACTCATCTGTGAATCAGGATTTTCTAAAGGGCTTTTCTACCTTGTCTTGAGAAGGATCTTTTCTTTTGTGTCCTCCTTGTCCGTGTTGGACAGCATACTGTCAGCAGTCAAGGCAAGGTCATTTTCTTGCCCAGTGGCTAACTTTTGCCACAAAGAAAGTAAACTCCATAAGGAGTTTCTTCATTGCCCATCGTCTTCTCTGAAATAGATTGGTACTGCCAAGACCAGACATGTTTCATTTTCATAAAAAAATAACCTATGTTATTAAAACATCTTAAATGCTATGTTCTGTAGATCTCTGAAGTGTTTGAAGATGACCTCTCTATCTAAAATATATCTCTGCTTGACCTTGAAAACATACCTAATATGACTACAAGTTCTTCGATTGTAATGAATAACTACTAAGTTTCATTTCTTTATATATGAATTAGTTGGTAATAATAACTTTCAGGACTAGCAATTTGCATTACATTGTTAAATGAAGTGTATGGGTACAGTACCATGAACAAGATTAGAAATATATGTACAGTATTTTCTAACTAAATCAATCTCAAATTTGTATCAATACTCATAATTTGTGTACAATATGGAAAAATCCAATCTAATGTAAAGTATTCAAATCAAGTAGTTGCCTTTTAAAAGCGGATTCAGTAATCTACCTTTAATTCTTACATCTATATCTTCCCTTTTTTTCTTTTCAGAGTAGATTCAATAATCTACCCTTTTATCCTATTATTTCTATATCTCTTTTTTTCAGAGTAGATTCAATAATGTACATTTTATCTATATCCTCTTTTTTCTTTTTTTTCAAAATCTAATCTCCTTTGTTTAGCCTTTTTCCTGACCATTAGCAATAACAACTTGTAACCAACCATCTTAAACAATGACAATTATCCAAAACCCATTTTAAGACCAATGTGGGTGTCATGTTGTTAAATTTATTTTCTGTTATCTGGGGATGATGGCATCTTTAGGGAATCTTGAAAAGAAAAATTTGGCGTTAATTGTCAAATCCTGGGAGAGGAAGCTGTATCATTCGCTCTCCAGTCTCTGCATAATGCAAAAATGCAGCGCTTGTCTCAAGTCCTTGCTTGTATAGTCTGTGAGGCTGGATCATCTCAGTTAGCCATCTCAAAATTGTCCTGTAGTCAAAAGCTGATCTTTGGGTGGTATTTGTCAGCTTAGTGGTATTATCATCCTTCTGATGGAATAGTCATTGTGGGGCCTCATCATCCTTTTGGAGACTTCAAAGTTGCTGCTAGGTGTAGCCATGATTTCCTACAGAAAACTGAAAGAGACTCAAACAGGAAATCATGTACAGGAAGCTAGATGAAGACTTTTTTTCGAGAATAGTTACTACTCTATTAGCATCATGACAAAAGTTTAAAATATATAGACATATAAATCTTATAATTTTTTATGTAAAATTCACACCTTAAGAAAAGTTTTAAAGAGTCAAAATAGAGCCAAAGGATTATGAGATTAGTGACATTAGAATAGTCCCTCAATTTTTATTTTTCTTCTGTCCCATATCAGGTGGCTCTTCTGACATGATACAGAAATTTTGCATTTTCTTTTAACAAGTGTGCACACTCTAACTCCAAAGCCAGCTTTATTTTTTAATTGAACTGGGACTACATAAAGACTATTTGTGTTATGTGTCTGTAGAGAACAGCAGAAACAAACATTTAGGAGGACTTATGAAATTTAATCCTGTTAGATATGTGATATATCAATAGGCCAATTTATTCTTTTTCTTGGGAAAAAGAAAAAGAATATTTTTTTTTTCTGGATGATTTGACCTTTTTCTTCAGATGTCTCATTTGTCTAGTGTTCTTCAGATTCTTTAGTCTTCATTTTCCTGAAAGACAAAAAATAAAATTCTTTCCCAACCCTTATTTTGAGGAGGTTTCCTTTTTTGTTCATTTAATTGCTCTGAGAAGGGTTTTCTTCTATGAGGGCAGGAAAGGACTGAACTGAATTTGTTATGGTGGCCTGTGAGAGGCCCCTAAGGGAGTCTCCTGAAGGCAAAGGCAAAGGATTACCTTGTCTGTCCCTGGTTGATGTACATTTGTTAGTCCAATGTTTGTCTGTGCCACACCTTCTGCATGATCCAGAAGGAAGGGGCATTCTGTTGCCATTGCTCCTTGCAAAAAGCATTGTTTCTAGGAATGCCCTGCGTACAGTCCCTTTTTAGGTGACCTTGTTTACTGCAATTAAAGCATCTGACATTATTATTTTTCTTCAAACCTCTGGAAATCACCTCTTCTATCCAGGTATCATCATGGTCATGAGATTCAATATTAATTGTATCTAGGATCCATTCCTCCAAGGGTACTGATCTTGCCTTTAATAGCCTAATTACCCTTTTGCATTGTGATTTAGCATTTTCAAAACCCAAAGATTCAATTATTATCTGTCTAGCTTCTGAATTTGTTATCATTCTATTTATTGCTAAAGACAGCCTTTGTAAGAAATCCATGAAGGTTTCTTTTGGGCCCTGTATAACTTTTGTAAATGAATCAATTTTCTTTCCTACTTCTTCAATTCTGTCCCAAGCATTCAAGGCTGCCATAGGGCATAAAATTAGGGTATGGTCATTATATAAAGATTGTCTTTCAGCTGGGTGGTGGTGGCACATGCCTTTAATCCTAGCACTCAAGAAGCAGAGCCAGGTGGATCTCTATGAGTTCAATGCCAGCCTGATCTACAGAGTGAGAGCCAGGACAGGCACCAAAGCTACACAGAGATACCCTGTCTCAAAACAAAACAAAACAAAAAAAAACAAAAAAAAAACAACCAAACAAGCAAACAAACAAAAAACCAAAAAAAAAAAAAAAAAAAGATTGTCTTTTCACCTTCTCCAAGAAGTTGATCTTAGGAAATTTCCATATCTCTAGCCCTACATCTTTATTCTATCGTCTTAGCCTTTTCTTTCTACCAGGTCTTCCATTGTAACTTCATTCCATCCTCTAAATCAGTTGTAACCAAATCTTTCCAGTCTTGAGGGATAATTCTATTACAAGTTGACCATGAGTTTAACATCTGCTTTATAATGGAGAATATGTACCATATGAGACCACAGTTTTCTTGAATCTCCTAAAATCTAACATTTGCATAGGAGTCCAATCAACTTGTACACAGCCTTGAACATATGGCAGTTCTTGTAAGGTTATGGATAGATTAATGTTGACTGTTTGAAAGCCTAGGCTGTTTCTCTGTAACCATATAATGCAATGCTGAGATAGGTTCACCTTTAAATTATTCTGTCTGGGTCTGAATATCTCTATGGTCTGTTTTAACAAGTTTTTCTAAAACTTTTATCTTGGCACTCATATCAACCAACCTTTTTAATGATAAAGCAAAAATGATCAAACAAATAATATTCATAATAGACATTATATAAATTCCATCAACATTAATTATCCTCATTTAATTGTTCCATTTTCAGACTGCCTAATGTGTTATCAAACAGAGACCAAATTCCCTCCATTGTAAAAATGTTTCCCATCATTTTAATGTGGGAAAAATTCTCTTTTAACCAATTTCTCCCTTTAAGATATCTTAATTGACTCACCAAGTCTGCCATCTGCATAGAACAATAGAAGCCTGAGGGAGTTTCAAGACAGCTAGCTAGTGTGGTAGCAGTCCAAGATGGGGATCCAGCGTCTACAACCCAGCAGGAGAAAAGAAGCCAAAGAGACTCCAGCCTATATGACATGGAGACTCTGACCATGTGCCCCTCTGGCCTGAGCCCCAGGCAAGTGATTTTTATGTGAATTTGTGCCACAAACTTTGGGTTGCCAAGATGTAACATGAATTGCTAAATGGTCTTGTTAATAGAAAACCCAGAGCCAGATATTGGGGTGAGGGCTGAAAGATCAGAGGGATGAAACAAGCCAGACACAAGTTCTTACTGCTAGGAAATCTTTGGCCCAAGAGAGCTACTTCCTAGATACTCAAGCCTTATATACCTTTCTGTGCCCTGCCATCTTACTTTCTCTCTCTGCCCAGGTACATTACTTTCTCTTTCTGCCCAGCTCTTTCACTTCCTGTCTGTCTGTAAAGACCTCCAGACCTCTATGGTTAACTAGTGCTGGGATTAAAGGCATGTGCCACTATGCCTGGCTCTGTTCCCAGTGTGGCGTTGAACTCACAGAGATCCAGAAGCATCTCTGCCTCCTGAATGCTAGGATTAAAGGTGTGTGCTACCACTGCCTGACCTCTATGTTTAATATAGTGGCTGGCTTTTTCCTGTGATCCCCAGGCAAGTTTTATTTGTTAGAGCACAAATAAAATATCACCACACAGAAGACCATGTTGCTTCAAGAGTCTGTTACTATCTGCCTTTTTGTAGCTGAAGCCTTCCTGCCTGGTCTCTTGTTCCTCAAATGAGTTCACCCTCTATTGGTTGGAAAAGAAACATCTCAAGTCAGAGGTGAATCATGGGAGATGGGTGTTTTACGTGAAGAGTAACTGCTTTAGTACTGATAAAAGACCCAGACCAGAAATCCTTCAGAAGTCCCCATCTCATTAGATACAGAATATCAAGTTTGAAAATTTCCTTTTATCATTTTAACTATTTCCTTTCAGTTTCTTCTAGGAGTTTTTGATACCCTGTTTACCAATGAAAACTAGAAGTCCATTCTTTTTTTTTTTTTTTTTTTTGATCTTTCAAGACAGGGTTTCTCTGTGTAGTTTTGGTCCCTTTCCTAGCACTCACACTGTAGACCAGGCTGGCCTGAGCTCACAGAGATCTGCCTAGCTCTGCCTCCTGAGTGCTGAGATTAAAGGCCACCACTGCCCGGCTTAGAAGTCCATTCTTAATACTAATATCCAATACTGGTATACTATGCAATCTAATCTGTCTTCGAGGTTCTTAAGTATTTTCATGTGACAACTATAGTGTTTCTTATTCAAAGTCAACTCTGTCTTTATTTTATTTTATCTATGACTATTACATACACCAGAAATATAGTGACAATTAAATTTAAAATGAAATTTAACTCAAAAGTTTTTTATTGTTCATTTCTGCAGGGAAACATTTCTTTATTTCATTAGTTCTTACTGTTTCCATTGAAATTGTTATTAAAGGCAGATATGTTACTATGACTCAGGATTTCCAGTCTTACCGCTCAGTTTTAATACAACACTGTATATTCACTCCTCACCAACCCTAACATTGTCGATGCAATCCTGTGTGATCATGACTCTTGTCATTCTCTATTGGTTAATCTCGTTTAATGATCTCCCTCCTGTAAAACACTCCAGTGATCTAATTAGGTTTTAATGTCGAAGAGTTGTTCAGGTTCCTGACTCAGAAGCCCAGGGAATACCCTTTCTCTGCCTGGATTGTTTTCTCTCAGTTTCTAATTGCTTCAACTATAAGGAAGGTTAAATTTTATTTTATGTCCACATTGAAACATAAAAGCCAAATTATTAAAATGTTTTAGGCAGCATCTCTGAAAATTGCATTTGGCTAATTTGTCTTCCAAAGCACTTTTTATTTCGCCTTATGTAAGCTTCATCATGGTTAGTATGAAATTTGTAATGGCATATGGTTAAACATGAGTTGAACGAGTAACCCTGTTTAATGATGGCCTGAATCTTGTCTATTTTGCTAACTACTAAAGGCAAGGGTTCAAAGCCAGCTGCTGAACATCTGGGATTCCTAGAGAAGTGCCAAAGAGATTTCTATTATTTGTTTTTCTCATAATTGGGAAAATAATAATTTTAAAGAGATTCTATAGAAATATATTTAAAGTTAATGATATTTCAGTCAAGTAGAAAAAGTAATAAGAATAATAAAATTATAATAAAAGACTGTACACAGTGACCAAATCTGGTAATATCAAGAGTAGGTAGGCAAGGCAAAGGGATAACATATTTTAGGATATCCAAGGATATGTTGCCAGAATCTGTCTAAAAATATCATATAAACCAATGATTGTAGAAATCAGAACTTCAGAAAAACATGATTAACAAGTTCTCTGAACATTCATGAGAATTTAGCTGAAAATTGTTCCCATAGAGAAAAAGGGACACTTTGAAAGAGTGTATTCTCTCATTTTACATCATTTTCAAAAGTGTGTGGACTAATGCTTATATTGTTTTGATTACTACAGGAGAAAATTTGTTTTCCAATAGAAATAGATCATTTTTAAAGTTATAATTTATCAATATTTTTAGAAGTAACATAGAAACAGATTTGAAAACATTATAAATTTTATGCAGAAATTACTAAGCTTTTGGATAATGTTTTAGTAGATTTTGATAATGAGGCAATTATTAAATAAATCATTAAAGATTTAATGTTTAAAGAGACAATTACAAAGGAAAAACAAATAAAATGTAAAACCCTGCTTTTTAAGTATAAAAATATACCTAACAATATTTCTAACAAAATTTCCAGATTAATCTATAATTTTGATGCTTTAAATTTTTCCTTTATTTAAATATTTATAAATTTGATCTCTGGTTTTTTTTAAAGTGAAATTTATTCTGCATAAGCTTATGCAAATGCAAGAGTATAAATAATTAGTTAGACCTCACTTGATTATTTTTTAGATTGGGGCCATCTAGATCTATGTAGCCAGACACTGTCTAAAATATATTAAATGATATAGAATATTTAATCATGCATGACAATTGGCCTTCACTGTAACATGATAATCCAGTTTAAAGAATGGATGATATAGCCACATTTAGAAAACCATGTCTTCTAAATTCATTTGTTGAATTATTTCATTTAAATATATTTCTTTTCATGTTATAATGTGTAGTGCCAGAAAAAAATGGCATCAATAATTATTTCCCTTCCTCCTATTTTTTCCACAGATAATTCTGTAATAATGGATACAGGACACAATTTTGAATCTAGTTGTTGTCTTCACATATCTTACTGTTTCATTGAAAATGAAAATCTAGTTTGCCTTGTCTACAAAGAAATTTTTAGCCATTTGTGATTCTTTCGTTGAGAAGTCTCTGTTAAGCTCTGTAGCCCATTTTTTTAAATTGGATTGTTCAGTATTTTGAAGTCTAGCTTTTTGAGTTCTTTATATATTTCAAAGATCAGCCCTCTGTCAGATGTGGGGTTGGTGAAGATCTTTTCCCATTCTGTAGGCTGTTGTTTTGTCTTATTGACCGTGTCCTTTGCTCTATGAAAGCTTCTCAGTTTCAGGAGGTCCCATTTATTAATTGTCGCTCTCAGTGACTATGCTACTAGTGTTATATTTAGGAAGTGGTCTCCTGTGCCAATTCGTTCCAGAGTACTTCCTACTTTCCCTTATATCAATTTCAATGTAACTGGATTTATGTTGAGGTCTTTGATCCACTTGGACTTGAGTTTTGTGCATGGTGAGAGATATGGATCTATTTGCATTCTTCTGCATGTTGACATCCAGTTATGCCTACACCATTTGTTGAAAATGCTTTCTTTTTTCCATGGTACAGTTTTGGTTTCTTTGTCGAAAATCATATATTCATAGGTGTATGGATTAATGTCAGGGTCTTCAATTCGATTCCATTGGTCAACATGTCAGTTTTTATGCCAGTACCAAGCTGTTTTTATTACTGTAGCTCTATAGTAGAGCTTGAGGTCAGGGATCATGATGCCTCCAGAGGTTGCTTTATTATACAGGATTCTTTTAGCTATCCTAGGTTTTTGGTTTTTCCATATAAAGTTGAGTATTGTTCTTTCCAAGTCTGTGAAGAATTGTGTTGGGATTTTGATGGGAATTGCATTGAATCTGTAGATTGCTTTTGGTAAGATTGCCATTTTACTATGTTGATTCTACCTATCTATGAGCATGGGAGATCTTTCCATTTTCTGATATCTTCTTCAATTTCTTTCTTCAGAGACAATCTCAAATGGCTGAAAGGCATTTAAGGAATTGCTCAACATCCTTAGTCATCAGGGAAATGCAAATCAAAACAATTCTGAGATACCATCTTACAACTGTCAGAATGGCTAAGATCAAAAACACTAAAGACAGCTTATGTTGGAGAGGATGTGGAGCAAGGGGAACGAACACTCCTCCACTGTTGGTGGGAATGCAAACTTGTACAGCCACTCTGGAAATCAGTATGGCAGTTTCTCAGAAAATTGGGAATAAGTCTTCCTCAAGACCCAGTTATACCACTCTTGGGCATATACCCAAGGAATGCTCAATCTTACCACAAGGACACATGCTCAACTATGTTCATATCAGCATAATTCATAATAGCCAGAACCTGGAAACAACCTAGATGCTCCTCAACTGAAGAATGGATAAAAAGAAAAATGTGGCACATATATACAATGGAGTACTACTCAGCAGTAAAAAACAATGATATCATGAAATTTGCAGGCAAATGGATGGAACTACAAAATATCATCCTGAGTGAGGTAACCCAGACTCAGAAGGACAAACATAGTATGTACTCACTCATAAGTGGATACTAGATGTGAGGGAAAGGGCCAGACTGCAACCCACAATTCCAGAGAGGCTAGCTAACAGGAAAAGACCCTAGGTGGGACACATGGATGAGCCTATGAAGGAGAAGTGGATGAGATCTACATGAGCGGCTAGGTGTAGGGGGCTGGCAGAGGGCGAGGAGTGGGGGATGAGAATATAGGGAAATGGGAGGGTCAAGCTGGAACAACAACAGAGTGGGAGGAAGATACCATGATAGATGAGAACATCATGGGATTAGGAAGAAGTAGAGTGTTGGGGAGGCTCTCAGGAATCCACAAGGATGACCCCACCTTGGTCTGCTGGCAGTGGTTCAGAGGGTACCTGGACTGGTCTACTCTGGTGACCAGCCTAGCAAATAACCCAGCTGTCATCATAGAGCCTTTGTCCAGTGACTGATGGAGGCAGATACAGAGATCCATGGCCAGGCACCAGGCTGAGCTCTGGGAATCCACTTGATGAGAGAGAGGAGAGATTCTGCAGGAGAGGGACATCGAGATCATGATGGGAGGACATGCAGAGATGACCGGCCACACTAGTGGAAGCCCATGAACTGTGGACTGGTGGCTGTGGAGCTCCCATGGGACTGGACTAGGCCCTATGGATACGGAAGACAGTTGTTTGGTTCAAACTGTTTGGGGGGGCACCCAGGCAGGGGGAACGGGATCTGTCCCTGGTCTATGGGCAGGCTTCTGGGAATCTGGTGCCTGTGGTGTGATGCCTTGCACAGCCTTGGTGCAGTGGGAAGGGGCTTGGATCTCCCTAGGCTCAGTGTGCTGGGCTCTGCTGATTTCCCATGGGAGACCTCAATTTGGGGGATGTGGGGATGCGAGGTGGCTTGGGAAAGAGGGCTGCGGGTGGGAAGAGGAAGGAGGGAGGATCTGTGGATGGTATGTGGAGTGAGTAGAAAATTTCTTAAAAAAGAAAAAAAAGAAATTTTCAAAATGCCTTATATATTGATGGAGAGATTGTGTCAGGAGAAACAGTTGGTATTGGGGAGCATTTTGCAGTATGAAAATCTACTGCATTGGAAATTTATGGGAATCTACAAAGGTGACCCCAGTGAGGGCTCCTAATAATGGAGCATGTGGAGTCTGAACTGGCCATCCTTTCTAGCCAGGCAAGGCTTCGAGTGGCAGGACTGGGTTTCATCCAGCTGAGTGTTTGGCAGAGGGGTTCCCTTGGAGCTCCATAAACAACCCAGGCTGCTGCTAAGACAGAAGATTGCTCTCTGAACTGATAGTGGAGTCATATTGCTCACTGAACATAGGTTGAGCAGGTGCTTGCATGGAGCCTTCATCCCCTAACTTCTATTCTCGTTAGCATAAGAAGCTAATCTGAAGGCTACAGAAAGGGAAATCTAGACACCAATGCAGCTACAAAGCCCTCCACCTTCCATCTGTCATGCCTTCAACATGTGCTGGTAAAGCATAAATTGGAAGAGCAGTCAACACAGTCAACACAGTTTGGTTTAACTTGAGGCTCACACCAGGACAGGGAGCTCATGTTCTACAAGGTCTGGGTGACAAGGAACTGGAGAACAAATAGCCAGTGACCTGGGTTTGATCCTTTTCTAGTAGTCATCAGAATGCTTCCTCTGGTAGCAGATGGGAACTGGTGCAGAGAACCACAGCCAGACATTGGGCAGTGGGAATCTAAATTGGAGATCTTCATCAGGTCTCTTCCATAGACTATCAGGGAAGTCTATGGAAGAGGGAGGAAAGTTTGTAGGATTCAGAGGACAGGGAGGACACCAGAAGAACATGGCCCACTGGACCAACTAAGTAAGGTTCACATGTGTTCACAGAGGCCTAACTGGCAATCAGGCATGGTTCTGCCCCAGGTCCTCTGCATATATGTTATGACTGTTAGCTTGGAGTTCTTGTGGGACTTCTAATAGTGGGAGTGGATGTGTCTTTGACTCTTTTGCCCACTCTTGGGACTCTTTTCCTCCTATTGGGTTGCCTTGTCCAGCCTCATTATGAGGGCATTTGCCTTGTCTTATTGTATATTGTTTTGTCTTGTTAGGTTCTCATATCTTGGAGGCCTTATCTTTTGTGAAGAAGAAATGGAGGGGGATTGGTCTGAGATAGAAGGAAGGTGGTGGGTAGGTAGTATGAGTGGAAGAAGTGGAAATCTTTGGTAGGGATGTATTGTATAAAATAATCCATTTTCAAAAAAAAAGGAGAAAAGGAAAAGAAATGAGAATTATTAACTCTGAAAAGGCTTTTAAAAATTGAGGCTGAAAAATTTAGCCAGGTTGAACTCAATGTGATATGTAATATCACATGTTAATTTTCTTATTGATTCCTATTAGGATCAATACAAAATATAAGACTTAGTTAGTCGGCCCTAGAATGAAATTCAATTAA
This sequence comes from Peromyscus attwateri, assembly GCA_902168425.1. NCBI lineage: Eukaryota > Metazoa > Chordata > Mammalia > Rodentia > Cricetidae > Peromyscus > Peromyscus attwateri. The sequence continues at coordinate 14,467 of CABHPP010141447.1, read as the reverse complement.
AGAAAGCATGCACTTAGGTTTAATTAAAGCTAAATTATTGGGTTTTTTAGTTTAAAATCTTTTAAAAATATATCAAGCTTTTGTACACTTCAAGATATGAGTATTTATTTTCCTAAGTGTTCTAATTTTTTGTGGTGCTTGAAAAGAAATGTAGGACCCCATTCATTCCAGGAAAACACTGAATTGCTGAGGGATATCCCAGTCTTTAATGCACAATTTTAAATACTACAAGAATCCTACTTCTGATTCCTACTGCTGTAATGAAAACATGGCCATAGCAACCTGTGGAGGAAAGGGTTTATTTGGCTTATGCTTCCAAATCACTGTTCATCACTGAATAAAGTCAGGGCAGGAACTCAAACAGGGCAGAAACCTGAAGACAGGAACTGATGCAGAGGCCATGTAAGAGTGCTGCTTACTGGCTTTTTTCTCATGGCTTGCTCAGCCTGTTTTTGGTTGTTGTTGTTGTTTGTTTGTTTGTTTGTTTTGTTCATTGTTGTTTGTTTTTATAGAACATAGGATCCCAGTCAAGGGGAAGCACAATGGGCTGGACAATTCTCCCTTAATAACTAATTAAGAAAATACCTCATAACCAGATCTTATGGAGGAATTTTCTTAATTGAAGCTGCCTCCTTTCAGATGACTCTAGCTTGTGTCAAGCTGTCACAAAACTAGCCATCACAGGAAGCAAAGAGAAAAGCAAATAACTGCAACAACCAAGTAAAAAATTATGAAAGTTTTGGAAAAAGGGATATTAAATAACATGAAGTCCTAGATAATATTCTAATATTTCCTCAAAGCAGGTCTTCTCATTTTTCAAAATATGATATCAGTATTTAATACTTGTTTGTCTTTCTTAAAAGATTATTTATTTAGTATGTAATTATATTTAGTGAAAGTACTAGGTCTAGGGATCTAAGGGAGAAACTAGGTTGCTGGAAAATAGGTAGCTATTAGTAACTAATACACAATGCAAATAAAGTAATGGAAACCATATGAGCCAAAAAGGATATTGTAATGATCCAATGCACAGCAGCTAAGCTGGAGAATGCCTTTTTGGGACTCATTAATATGCTGAACATGACTACAGACAGAATCATAGGCTTTTGGCTCTTATATTCTTTCCATTTCTTCTTCTGCAATGTTTCTTGAACCCTTGGAGTTAGAGTGTGATACAGATATTCCACTAGGGCAGATGACCACACAGTCACTTATTATCAGGACTTGGACCAGTTGTAAGTTTCTGCATAACCATTGTCTATCATCACATGATTTGGGCAAGGCTAATAAGGAATTCAAAGAGAGAACCATAGATTTTTTTTCTTATATATAAAATGTTCTAATAGTTGGATAACTATACCCATGCATAAATGTAAAAATAATCAAATCAATTAATTATTCAATAAGAAGCTTATAATCTATGTTGTATTTTACTGAACTGGGTCATAGACATATAAAGCTTTGAGAAGAGAACAGGGGAAAAGTATCCATGACCAAAGCCTAATAAAGAATTTTTGATATGACATGAAATTTGTAGTCTAAAAAATAACTGACCATAGAGCTTCATCAATAATATACTTTTTGTCTATGAAATCATGGGCAGGTAGAAGAGAAACAACTACAAACTTGGAGAAAATCACATATCTGAAAATTATTTTTATCTAGAAAGCAGTTAAAAATTCTTAAAATTCAACATTAAAAACAGTCAGTAGATAATGTAGAAGACATTAAATAACTCTTTTACTCAAGAGGATATGTGAGCACTAAATTTTGAATAATGAATATGCAGGAGATAAAACTGAAAACTGTACTGAGAGATTATAATAAACCTATCAGAACATCTAAAATGAAAATATATTAACAAGTCTACTATGAATTTAATTCACAAAACACAATTGAATAGTTGCATCCAGAAGGTGTAGATTATCAAATCAAAACCCCATAGTAGACATTGGATGTCTCTTTTCCAGTTAATAATGACAGTGGTTCCAAGAGACTTCCCAAACAACACAAGATATAGTCAATTTGCTCTTGTTTGACCAGAAAACCTATAGAGCAAGGCTATATTCCTAAAGACATACACATTTAATCCAGAGGACATGGATAAATCAAGCTACTGCTGACTTTGGAATTTATTCCTTAATTGCTAACAGTCATAGTGTGAAAAGATGCCATACAAGCTGTTGAAAGAGAAAACTTACCAACAGTCCTATCTTGTTTTAAATCCTGCAAGCTTTAATACTGAACATCTGACAAGATATGCTCAACTGTACAAGAGTGGTACTCATATTGTATATAATCAATAGCAGTCGGATTGGACATAAACCCCACTCAGTAGGAGAGTACTCATGTCTGGTACTGTAAACATAGCCAATAACTCATTACAAAGTGAGACCCTAAAGGATAACTTTCTACTTCCACTTCAGTAAAGGGATCTACTACCCAGCTGTCTTCTAAATACATGTGATTATACTCATAGATAAGTGCAGCTCTATGCCTCATCAAATACAACTCGTTTTAGCAGCAGGTGAAGCTTTTACAGAGAACTGCAACTGATAAAAATGTAGAGAAACCGTTACTGTGGAGAGTTCATTCTAAATCGAGTATCTGTAACACAAGAGCCAAAGGATCAGGGAGATAGTTCCAAACTGCTGTTTTCTGTACATAACATATATATTGCACCCAGCAACTCTCAACAGCTGCAATTGTCTACACAAGACCTGCACAAGATCCTACCAGTCAACATCCCAGCACAGAAGGATTTATCAGGTTCCACCCCAGCTGGAAAAATATACACAACCAAACGTCTGAACGAGGAATATATAGTTTTATGCAGGGATAAAACTGAGAACTGCCTAAGTAATCAGTCCTACTATCATATGCTTAAAAGGCCAGGCAAATAGGATAAAGTACTGTTTGTGTGTGTGTGTGTGTGTGTGTGTGTGTGTGTGTACTTGTAGAAGACACATGGAGAGGGAGATGTAGGGAGTATAACAAATGTGATGGGTAAGGAAGGCATGGATATAGTCAAAATTCTTTATTCAAATATAAAATTTTCAAAATAGAGTGTCAACACTAAATAATGCTGAGAATAGAAAGAAATTTAGGCAACTCATATAGATTTGATGAAAATCTGAAATTAAAAAGACATTTGAAATTTTTATATAATTTATTTGAAAATTTAAAAGATGTTCATATAGTTGTACTTTACAGTAATTTTGGGTGACTATTTCAGAAAAATGACAGTTGTTTTATTTCTACTTAAATTTTAGAACTCTATTTGAGAAGTAATGAAAATGCCCTTCAAAGGAAAAATGCGTAACCAAACTATTATATGAATTTTACAGAGTACAGTTTAATAGTGATCTATGGGCAATTTGAACAGGCACTAGTAGAAACATAAGTGAATGATAAAGGGTAATGAAAAAATGAAATATATATAATATATGATTTTATGTATATAATGTTCTCAAAATGTCAGAATTACAGATGTAAGAGACATTCTGCTGGTTTCCAGGGGTTAGAAAATTTAGAGGTAATTATCAGTTTAGTAGAAATGGAGATGCAAAATGAGATGTATATTTGGATGTGATAGAGGAGCTATATATCTTCATTTTACTAATCCTTACATTATACAATGCAAAAGTAACATAGAAATATATGTTCATATGTACCAATACTAGAATCTCAAATTTGAAATTTTTACTTCAATTATGTCAGATGTAACTAGTGACATAAATTGGTAAAAATTATGACTAGTAACTGATCTATCTTAGAAAATTTCTGTGATCTATAATTAGAGTTATTTCTTGATATTCTTTCTATTTTATAGTCATTACAAGTCCTGGATAATTATTATTAAATTGTGATATTTAATGAAAACTCATCAGGTGCCTGCCCCAAGGAGCTTTCTCCCAGAGTCTAGGGAAGGCATTACAAGCAGCAGGAATCTAATCTGGCAGATATCAAATGAATCTATGCACATAATACTCTTTCAGTTCATCATTTTATGTTCTAAGTAAGCTTTCCGATCTCTTTGCTGTTCTCTCTTTGTTCTATTGCTTCTTTAAATCTACTGTTTTTCTAAATCTACAGCTTCTTTTCAGCTCTTATTCTTCTCTCCTCTCTTGCCTGGCTCCTTACATTTCTAACAGGAGCCTCCTTGCAATCCTGAGAAAAGTTTCAAAACCCTCAAGGTTATAGCACATTCCTAGAATAGGTGATAAGGAGAAGAGCCTTTATGATAGTAATGCAAGATTCTGAGGTCTCAGAAAAAGAGGGAGGGAGCACAGTGCACAGTGCAACAAACTCTGAGCCATAGTTTTTTATCAGCAGACTTGGCAAGTGAAGAATTGGTAGGCTTTTCTTAGGCTGTTTTGTCTTAGTAGCCTTGGTGAGATACCTGTGACTCTGACTTGTGCATAATTGTAAAGTTTTAAACTTATGACCTATCTACAAAGGCCTTTAGTCTAGTTTGAACTTGCACTGAGGTAAAAATGAGCTAAATGTGTGCAGGTTGTGTTACATTGAGGAAAGATTATTGTTTTCTGTGTTAGTCTGAGCAAAAGGAACAAAGCAGACTTTAAGTGTCTACAAGTCTATGAACAATGGATCTGGCTATGAAGCATAACCTAGTATATTTTTGATATATCAAAATTACACAGCTAAATGAAGTCATCTTCCAGACTTCCCAAAGATATATGTGCCCATAAGATTGAGATGTAATCATGAGATTTCATACACATATTTTATGAAACTGCATGGTAATGGGGAGATATACCATGCAGTTTCATAAAACTCTTAGCCATAATTGCACAAGTTTACAACAAGAAACAGCCAATTAATTCAAAAGGCAGTAATTTCAAAATGCCTTGCTTGATGGTGTCCTCCATTATGCAGAACCCTTGGTTCTGATAGGTTGACTTTTTGAACACTAGTTGCCCCTGCTGTATACTCCCATGGACTTTTGCTACCAGCAGCTGTCAGTAGATATTTACGAGAAATAGTGACTAGTCTTCTGTGAACCTGTGGCTACCTTTTCAATAAATGATTAGTACAGTCATGTATATCTATTTGTTTCATTTAAAGGCAACTTATTTAATGTACATTTCTAACACACACTTAATATAGTATTTCTTTATAGGAAAACACTGTGATAGAAACAGCACCCTGTTGAATGTGGAAAATCCAACTATAAATTTCCATTGTTTTTGGCCTCAAAATAATGCTATACACTATTTAAAATCACATCATAGCATACCTATACAAAACTAGCCACTGTTTTCACAGCTTTATTACAGACTATAACTTTACTTGGTGCTTTTGAATGCAGCTTTAGACACATATTGGTGAATACCTTCAAGTTTATGAGTGTTAACTAATTAACACTGAACTCATGCCAACAGTCCTATGAAGAACGCTTGAATGCAATTCATGTAACACTTCATATATCCTTTATTTAGCTTTTATTTTCTTCACAACACACAAAACCCCACAGTCTCCTTAAACATAGAATATCACATTATTTCAGTCCACTATTTATTTACTATGGGATTATCTCAAATACACCAAGTCTGTGAACAATAACAAAAATACAATTACTCAAACTGCCCTCATAATACTAAAAAGTGTACTTTCCAAAAAAGCTGAAATTGGGAAACTGGGGGTGATTTTCTTCACCTTCATCTTGAACATTCATCAGAAATATTACATCTCTTAAAGTTTCTTTCTTTGCTTTGTCTCCCAAGAATCACTTTAAATAATGGCTTAATGTTTATTAGTAAATGTTAATGATAGGCAAATTTTCAAATATATAATCCACAAATTCAATGAGTACTGAGTGTATTTAAAACTACTAAATCAAGAAGTTTAACATTAAAGAAAATAAATGAGTGGACACTGGTACCCTGTCGTCAAGCAATGCACAGCACAGCACACTAGTTGTTCCTTTGTAAATATGTGCTGTGGATAATCAACATAGTTATAAACCTGTCATAGATACTGCATATTTCTGGACAACTATGAAACATGTTTATGCACATTTGTTACTAATAATCTGAAAACCTAGAGACAGCTATATAGTGTGTGAAATGCAGTGTAAGAATCTATCATTTCCAAGCCATTTTGTCCTGATGAAAGATTCAAGAATGTATTATTTTATAACACTGTCAAGAAAGAAAATGTTATTCATCTTCAGGTAAGATGGGTATGAAAACAAAAGGAAAGGAATCCTATGGAATTCTTGTGCTACAATGCAAATGAAAACATAATATTTCACACTTCATTAGTTCCCACTAGTTTGGTTTTGATGTCTGTGTACATTTCCCCATAATGATTTTGATGCCCCTTGCTCATAGAATCCCTCTTCTCTCTCTTTGACTGGACTCCTGGAGCTCGGCCTGGTGCTTGGCTGTGGATCTCTGCATCTGCTTCCATCAGTTACTGGATGAAGGCTCTATAATGACAGTTAGGGTATTTACCAATCTGATTACTGGAGTGGGCCAGTTCAGGCACCCTCTCCACTATTGCTAGGCCTTCTGCATAGGTGAGACAGTTACTTAGCTTGACCTGCTAAAGGGGCCCACTTGCAGTGGGATCAGGATCTGTCCCTGGTGCATGAGCAGGCTTCATAGAGCCCAGTGCCTATGGTGACACCTTACACAGCCTTGGTGCAGGGGGAGGGGCTTGGACCTGCCTCAACTGAATGTACCAGGCTCTGCCAACTCCCCATGGGAGGCCTGCCTTGGAGGAGGTGGGAATGGGGGGGGGGGGTGGAAGGGAAAGGCTGGTTAGGTGGGAGGAGGGAAGAGAGGGGAATTTGTGGTTGGCATGTAAAATGAATAGAATATTTCTTAATAATAAAAAAGAAAAAAAGTCATTTTTAAGAGGCACTATACTATAACACTCTTTTGTGGTTTTGTTTCTGAATGTTATTATCAAATGATTTTAACGGCAGAGCAGATATTAATGAACAGTGTCAGCTATAGCTTAGCCTTAGAAACTATTAGGTAAGCAACATGTACAAACTGTAGAGATTCAATACGTTAAGTGATTAAAAGGGTTTTTCTAAGATTCTTATCTTTCTAAATAAGAAATTTACTATAAAATATAAGGTTTAATAAGGGAAACAAATTTCAATAGCTGAATTTATGCTGAAAATAAAGAATAGATGAATATAAATATAATCTTTATGTTTGGTTTAGAGAATAAATTTAATGAAGTAACAGAAACTACTCAAGAAGATCACCAATGTTCTGTAATCAGCTACTGATCCTAGCTGGATGAGTAGAGTGAGATGAAACAAAATCTTAGGTGGTCATCATTAGAATAAATATCTACTTGGTCATTTATACCTTGACTGAATTACTCTATCATACATTGATAAAGAAGAATCATTATGATTTGGTCTTTTTAAAGGGATTTAAAATGCTTGGTAACATGTTGGTACAACACTCATAACAAATTAAATTAAGCACTAGTAATAGATTAATTACTGATAATTATGTGATCATTAGTGGAAAAATATACTGATAGCTAATTACAATACAGTTATAAGGCTACAGTCTATTAAAGATCAATATTCAGTTTAAATCCTTGTTTTTGGGCTGCAGGATAAGTGTGATTAATTAGGTTCTGTATCACATATATTTTTTAATTGTGTTCATTTTTGCTGTTGAGAATATATTTTAATTACAACATTTCTTCCTTCCCTTTCCTCCCTCCAAACCCTTCCCATATTCCTTTCTCTGCTTACCTTCAAATCTATGGCCTTTTTTCATTATTATTGCAGGCATGAATATAGTTTTACATACATTTATATCCAGAAAAATAACCTGGTGTCTCCATATCATGCTACTTGTACGTTTGTTTTTATTTTGCTTTTTTCACTTAGTTCAAGAATTCTTTTATATTTTAATTGAAAGTAAATTTTTATGTGCAATATATTATGATCATGTTTTCCCTTCTCCCAACTCCTCTCAGGTCCTCCCCACCTACTCAAATTCACCCCTTTTTTCTCTCTCTCACATTAGAAAACACACATCAAAACACAAAAACAACAATATCAAAACAAAAATAGAATCAAACAAAAGGAGAAAAATTACCAAAAACACAAGGAACACAGATGCAGAGGCACACACATTGCACACACAGAAATCTCATGAAAACCAAATAAGTAACCTGTCTGGCCAGGGGTCAGGACAAACTTCGCCCACCTATGTCCCCCAAATAAACACACAGAGGCTTATATTATTTATAACTGCTTGGCCATTAGCTCAGGCTTATTACTGACTAGCTCTTACACTTAAACTAACCTATAATTCTTATTTATGTTAAGTCACATGGCTTCGTGCCTTTTCTCAGTTCTGCCTGGTCATCTTGCTTCCTCTGTATCTAACTGGTGACTCCTTCTGCTTTCCAGAATTCTCCTCATCTGCTTACCCCACCTATACTTCCTGCCTGGTTACTAGCTGTAGCATGAATCTTAAAGAGTTTTATTAATAAAATCAAACCTGGGGCCAGTTATTGGGGTAAACGCTGGAAGGTCAGAGAGACAGAACAAGCCACAGCTATCTCACCTTGCCGGATCCTCAGCTGGTCTTGCTTCCTCAGACTGGAAGCTTCTATGTCCTCATATCCGAATGGGTCTCAGCTGAACTGCTGCTAGAAGCCTGAATGCTTAACCAGGCCAAATGCTTAACCACGCCAAATGCCTCTCCAGGGCAAATGCCTCTAGTTTCTGGTCCTCACGCCTTATATACCTTTCTGCTTTCTACCACCACTCCCTGGGATTGAAGGCTTGCTTTCTGGGATTAAAGGCGTTGGTCACCATGCTTGGGTATATCCTTGAATACATGGATTTCTGCCTCTGGAATGCTAGGATTAAAGGCGTGTGCTACCACTGCCTAACCTTTAATATTGTGGCTGTCCTGTTCTCTGACCCCAGATAAGTTTATTAGTGTACACAATATTTTGGGCAATACAATACCACCACATTTATTTTTGCTTATTTGCCTACTTGGTCTTTAAATTTAACTCATAAAAGAAAAGATATAGAAGTTAGAATTTCCTAAAATTTTTGGATAATGTGTTCCCCTGTATGTGTGAAAACATCACCAAAGCATTGTCTAATACCAGTGTGTGACTAAGTACTTAAATATACAAAAAATACCACATTCTTCATGCAACTCCACGGTGCTCATAAGATGCTTGAATCTGATCTTGTAAGATGTAATCTCGAAGCCAACCTCAGAGCTTAAGAGAACTTCCCTTCTGAGACAATTTTTATTTAAAATGTTTGAGGGGTGTGTTGGCAGTGTTTTTCTTTTCTTCTTAATTTTAATTTGCATATTTCTAAAAATATCATACATAGATGCAATATATTGAGACATATTACACACGTATACACACACACACACACACACACACACACACACTCACATACACTACCTCTCTTACCTTTTGTCACCACTAATTTTCTTCTCAACTAGTCCCTCTATTTTTGTGTCTTTTTGTTTGTGTGTGCAGTTCTAATTCAGGTGATCACAGCTAGTGTAAATTCATGGTTACTGTAGCAGGGTCTTTGCTGTTGTTCCCTTTGGGGACAGGGGCCAAGTAGGCGCAGACTCAAACCACACAGACTCCAGGAGAATGTCTAAACAGCAAACTCACTTTACTGAGGAAGAGGCAAGCCTTATATGCCCTCCACCCCACCCTGGGGGGAGGTCTGATGAATATGCATCAGCTGGTGTGACATGGCAGTCTCTCATTGGTCCAGGTCATCTCCAGATCATGTTTCAGCTGCTGTTGCTAAGGCCATCAGGCCCACCCAGGCTGGCTCTCACAAAGTATCTTTTTTCCTTGTTTGGGCCATCTGGCCCTCAAGCCCATTAGGGATGAGTCATCCCACAGGTTACCATGATTGTATTAAAAACAGAAAACAGCATTTCATAGTCGTCCTCTCCATTAAGTGGCTCTTGAGTTCTATCCATTCCCTTTTCCATGATGTTTCCTGAGCTTTGGAAGTGTGGAATAGATGACATTTAGAGTGAAGCAATTAATATTCACTTAGTCTTTAAAGGTGTGTAGTTGGGTGGGTGGCGAGGTATGGAGGATCTAGGAGAAATAGTTAGGAGGAAAACTGTGATCAGAATATATTTTATGAAAAAATTCAATAAACATACTAATTTTTTTTTATCTCTCTCTGCTTCAACCATCACTCATAGCATAAAAGAAGCTTATTGACTGTGGCTGAAAATAACATTTGTCTATGTGTATAGACATAAATGTTTAAGGGGTAGTTTGGCTAAATATCTATAGAATAAAACATAAATCTTATATCACACTCCTCATGTAGCATATTGGCTTCTTAGTCATACAGTTTTGACCTGTATTATAACATTCTTTCCTTCCCGAAAAGTAGTTCTCAGTTCCAATCAGAAAGTCATTAGTTATTTAAGGAATACTCATGTCACTGTTACACCCAAGGCATTTCTTGCATAGCAGGTTTGTACTGTAACATGTAGGGTGCACAGCTAAGTATGACCATTGATAGATTTTCTCCCCAAGCTGGCAAAGCACACTCTGTGACTATGATCAATCATTAGAAAGCAGGAAGCTTTCAGCTTTTGAGCTTGACTTCTCGATGTCCTATAACCAAAGTCAGTGGTCTCTTCAGCCAAAAGGTATTACCATATAGCTCTGAAGATTGTATTAGAGCAATGCCAATAATCTATATTGTTTTGGGTTCTAAGTGCCTCCCTAATCTTCAGTTAATTGGGAAGCATCCTTTGCCTAGCATTGTAATTTTATTTAAAAAAAAATCTGTTACTTCTGGGTACAGTATAATCTACTTTTTCAGGGTACTTCATGCTCTTTTAAGAAAAATTTTGGTTATTCTGTATCCCATAGATTTTGAATATTGAATCTTTAATATATATTTAGTTTAGAATTATTTTTACTTGTTATTACAATTTCCATTTTGACCAAAAGATTATTTAATTTTCAAGTAGTTGAGGATTTTTTTTCCTTTTCATGTTACTAGGTGATAGCACAATTTCTATATGGTAAGATAACATATTTTGAAGAATATCAAATCTATTACAATTTGTTTTATGTTATAGAAACATATTTTAGATTGTGTATATTTAAGGACTTTAAAGAGCTTTTATTATTTAAGTGCTTCCTTAAATTATAGCATCAAATCTACTAAAGGCAATAGCGATCATTTTGCTATTTAAAAGAAAAGAAAATGCAATCACAGAAATGCAAATGTTTTAGAAGGTAGTTAAAAACTCTTCATGATTGTGGGAGATTTAACAAAGAAGTAAAATATAAGCATTTCCTAGAAAACATAGAGAATAAGTATCCAGTTGATTCAGAATCTAGATTTTCTTTAGCCTTGATTATTATTTTTGTTGTTTACTAATTCCCATAGAAGATTACAGCAAAGGGAGGTCTGTCAGTGGTGAAAATAGCAAATCTCTCAGTCTAAGTTAATTTGGTAATGCCCACAGTAACTTGTTAATGAAATGCAGAATGGTATCAATTTTTTGTCAATGATTGTGCTAATTTTCTTTCTTTCTAAAGTTATTTCTTATAAGCTAAATCTTACCTTAATCCTACAACAGTAAATATTTTTTTTAAAAAAAATCATGTAATAAATGTCAATGTTTCCCAACAGAAATATTTTACATATCACATTTTATATGTTCCATTTTATTGTTTTAAATGAGTTTCCTTTTTTACTAAAGTAGGTGAACAGAAAAATGCATATGTTTTTATAAATAATATTAAAATAAATTAATTATTTTTATACAAGTCCTTCCCATTTAGTACACACAGACTAATTCTTAAAAATATATAATTAGCTTCTTCATTCTTTAACAATTTCATAATGCATACATTGCATTTTTGGCATTTTTCACCCTCCATTAATCTTTGTAGTACTCTCATCTCCCACTGAAAACACTTTCACCAATAAGTTCCTTTTACTTTGATTTTTTTTTCAGCTATCAATTTTAATTTTTATTTGTGTGACCATGAGTGGTAATTGTTTCCTGTAATATAAGCCACTTTTTAGTAGTTATACAATTGAAGAAAATATCATTCTTGAGGCTGAATGGATAGCTCAAACGTTAAAGGAACATGATGCACGTCCAGAGGACCTAAATTTGTTTTCAAAAATTTATGCTAGATATCTTGCAACAATCTTTAATGACAGCTTCAGGGTATCTGACACCTGTGCCTTCCCAGGACACCTTCAACATTCACATACACATACAAAATTTAAAATAATAAAAAATAAATCTCAACCAAAAGAAAACATGACACCCTTTTCCTCAGCTCTCATAAGCTCACCAAATTTCCTCAGTAAGGGGTGGTGCCACATGAGTTTCTCCCTTCGATGTATGATGTGTGATGCAACAGTGATGGGCTCAAGCTTGTGTGGGTCTAACGCAGGTAGCCACAGCTGTTGAGAGCTCATGAATGCAATGACTATGATATATTAAAAGAACTAATTTTTTTAAAGACTTGTCTGAAACCTCTGGCTTTTCAATTCTTTCTGTACCTCCTTTTCCACAGTGTTCACTGGGCCTTGAAGAGGTGACATAGATAATCTCATTTAGGACTGTGCACCTAATCATCACACTTCTTAGCAACATGAACAATTGTGTGAGCCTCCATATTAATAACTGCCCACTTCAAAAAGAAATCTCTATGATAAAGGATAAAACAGCACTAATCTCTATTTACATAATTGCAAATATTATGGAGACAGTTTATCACCATGTACATTTAGAAGAAGAACAGTGCATTCTCCACTGGGTCCTGTGATCTATCCAGGCCTGAGCATACCATGTTTATAGTATCAAACTTTCACTCTGTCCTATGAGACAGACCTAAAATCCAATCAAAAAACTGTTGGCTACTGTTGTAGAATATTTAAGATGAGTTACATTTGTTTATGCTGTGGAATATTTGTTTAATGATGCAAAGATGTGATGCATTTTTTTTATGTTTCATTTGTTTAACTCTGTGAAGCTGTGTTGATTTGCCAGTCTAAGACACCTAATGGTCTAATAAAGAGCTAAACAGTCAATAGCAAGGCAGCAGAGAGGATAGGAGGGCCTAGCATGCTGAGAGACTAAATAGGAGGAGAAATCTGGGAAGAAAAGATAAAGGAACAAGAAAAGGAAAGGGATAGGAGGACATCAGCAGTCAGTCACCTAGCTACAGAAAAAGCCATGGATTAAGAAGTAAAAAAAGGTATATAGAATGATCAAAGATAAAAGCCCAGAGGAAAAAAGTAGATGGCATAATTTAGGAAAAGCTGGCAAGAAAAAAGCCAAAAAGCTAGGCATTCTAAGTAAGAATAAATTCTAAGTAAGAATAAAACTGCAAGTATTTATTAGGAAGCTGGGTGGTGGGCCCCCCAAAGAGGTAAAAATTAAAAAAAAAATCCCTATATTTTGGTGTACCAATGTGAGACTCAAATATCCCTAGGGCATGAGAAAAGTGGAATAAACAAAAACAAAATTTAAAAAAAAAAAACAAACAAAAAAAGTAAGACTCTTTAAAGAAAATCTACTGTATAACTTTACTATACAGCAGAGCATTTAAACAGCCTTTTTCACACTAAATAGAAACAAAAAACTGAGTTTAAAATGCCTGCCATGGTGCAGGGCACTGGCATTCCAGAGTTGGGGGTGTTAAATGTAGTTCCTGGTCAAACATACCTCCCACCAGGCCACAAGTTTTAGAGTTGGCTCTCAGGAACCTAGAAGGAAGTAGAGCCAGCCAATAGATCTGCAAGGAGGACCCAGCCATAGCTTAGCAGTTTAAAATTTGTTCAAATGGTCACAATAGACTAGAAGTATACAGTAAAAGAGATCCAGATTGGGATTAAAACAAACAAACAAACAAAAACAAAACAAAACAAAAAACAGGTTCCAGGGTGTTTAATGATGTTTATAGGCTTAAGAAAGAAAGAAAAAGGTTATAGACAGTTTTAGAAAGAAATACATAGAATAAAAATAATAAAGTCTATAAAGGAAGAGTAAAACTAATATAAAAGAAAAAGTCATGTATTGATGGGAAATGTACAGTAAGTCTTGATCCTATATAGTATTGTGTGGATTTAGTTGATTTAGTAGCAAAAGATAGCTACTAAGAGATCTGGAATTGAAAGAGGTATTGTTGAAATAAACCCACCTCTATACTTTAGGAATGCCTTAAATTTAAAATGGAAGTCAAAAAAACATATTTGTAAAATGGAACTCAAAAAATACATTGCTTTGAAGAAGGGGTTTTGCTTTTATTTCCACAGGAAATGTGAGGCTACAGATTCATTTCAGATTGATATGGATCAGATTGGATTGAGGAAGACCTCCTGAATGATGACAGGTGATATATATCATTAAAGGTTATAGCTGGTTTTCCCAGGAGTTGGCCATTATCTCATTTTTTT
>CABHPP010141446.1:42804-59809 GCA_902168425.1 Peromyscus attwateri | reverse complement strand
AGCCCTTTCCAATCACAGAGAGGCCACGGAGACCAGCCCTTTCCAATGGGGAGGCTGTAGCATAGAAGAGAGAAATCCTTCGGCCAAGTTTACACAGTAAGCAAGAGGCAAAACCAGAAATAGAACCTGGGTTATTTATCAGTTTACAGTGCTGGGGATCAAACTCGGGCCCAGGCATGCTAGGCAAGCTCTCTATCACTGAGCTACACGGACATCCCGAACTCAAAGACCCTAAGACAGGAGGACAGAGGCACAAGAAAGTCACTTAAGGACAGTGATCCCTCACATTGAAACTAGAAGTAAATGGTGGGGTTTGTGATGGCTGTGGTTGTCAACCTGGTACACCTGGGAAGAGGGCCCCTTCGTTGAGGAATTGCTGCCATCGGATTGGCTTGTGGGCAGCATGTCTGTGAGGTGTTTTCTTGATTGACAGCTGATGCAGAAGGGTCTAGTCCACTCTGAGAGATACCATCCCTGTATAAAGCTGTAGAAGGCAGCTAAACGCAAGCCTGGGAGCAAGCCAGTAAACAGTAGCCCTCTGTGGTTTGCTGCAAGCTCCTGTGTTGTGTCCCTGCACTGGCTTGTCTCCATGATGGCCTGTAACTTGTAAGATGAAATATACCCTTTCTTTTCCAAGTTGTTTTTGGTCATAGACAACAGCAACCAAAACCAAGGTAGCGCAGGTCTAAAAAAATTACATTTCCCATCAATATTGTGGTTTATTGATACATTAAACTGTCTCCCTGACCTCCATGAAAGTGGGGACTGCATAAATATGGTAGACATCTCTTGGGAGCTAGGAAGGGAGGGGGCTACCTACACAGAGCTCTCAGAGGAACGGACAATGCAGTTACCATTCAATGACAACTTCACAGTTCAGTCAAGGCTCCTTCCAATGAGAACTAGACCAGGGATTAAAATTGAATCAAGAAAACTTTAAAACTATGCAGATAGAAAAGACCAAACCCGCACCTGAGAACAGGGTTTGTGATGTAAAAACAGCCAGGTGGCTGATAACAAAAGCCAGGCTGTGAACAGGCCTTTCTGCCCTTTCATATAGGAGTAAGAGAAATACACCACACTGTTGGGTGTGAAGGTGTGCTGGCTGCAGCAGCCACCATGCCTTAAGTGCCAGGCTGGCTTTGTCGGTTCTGGCTAGCTAGGCTTTCTGCCCTCACTTCTCAATGGGGCCTCTGCTTGAGCTGCATGCTTATGGCTAGGTTGTTCTTTTATGAACAGCACTCTTCTTATGGGGGGGGGAGGGAATAAGCCCAGTAGAATCAGGGACAGCTTTTGATTACATCAGTTCCAGCACATTTGTGACCCTGGGAAATTATGCTAAGGCCAACAGCAACCAAAGTGGATGAGGGGTCCCAGGAAAAGAGATTCTGTCTCAGGGACTAAACATTTAAGAAGGGCAATACAAAGATTTTCATCTAAGATGGATAGTCCCAAAATTATGGGGAGCATGATGCAAAGTGCTGGGAGGAAGCTATAGGATGTTATGGAGCCTAGGGCTTCTGTGTCTGCTTGCTGGGAAGACAGCAGGTCCCATGAGCTAATTCAGAATCATCATGGTTTAGGCCCTTCTACTCTTCTTTTCCTGACTTCAGTTATCATCAATGCACTGCTCATAATTCTCACACCATCTGCCTATAACACTCTTATACTTTAGGGTCACATAGACTAAAATAGTATTTATTTGCCATCTACTATGTGCCAAGTAGTGCCTGGGTCTGCATTTACTATCTTCTCTCTACATAATGAAGAGAATGTACAGGGATGATGAGATGGCTAAGCAGGAAAAGGAGCTTGCTGCCAAACCTCAGTGCCTGAGTTCAATCCCCTGGCCCCACATGGCTTCTGATCTCCACACATGCACCATGGTAGCTGAGAGCACACATGCACAGCCATGAGGCCTGCACCAGAATTTCAGATTGAACTGATATTGGCAGCATCCATAAAGTACCAAAGGCACTTCCAGGTACCTCCACTTATGTGTCTTATTTAACCTTTGCCTTCTTCTAACAACATAGGAATCACTACTGGCCACTCAATTCGCAAGAAAGCAGGTTTTGCGAGTAATGGGTGCAACCAAGACTTTTAGGTTTCATGAACATTCCAGGAGATTGTGGGGACAAAGGTCACCCAGGAATGCTTGTTATTTGTTTTGGCAAAGAGAAGCACTGAGAATATAATTTATTATAATTCATAAGAGTGGCTATATTAAAAAGAAAAATGAAAATCGGAAAGAAGCCATATTCTTTCAATTCAATCAGTGTAGCTTTATGGAAAGTTTCTGTTATCCTTATTTGTCCTCATTTTGCCGTCAAGCAGTGACGTCTTTGCCACAGGACCTATGTTTGGGGAGTAGTTGTTTGAGTTGCTCAGGGCTCCTAGATTGACTGGTCAGTAGCTGCAGGGGCCTCTGCTGTTTGCACTGAGAGCCAGGCCTTGCCCCTCTTCAGCTGTGTTAGCAGGCAAATTAAATAAGGTGAAACAGAACAGCCGGGCTTCACCTTAACTGGCTAGCTCATTCAGTGCAATTGCTTTATACTTAAAAAAATAAAAGAAGGATGCTCTTTAGCCTTTCCAGGAAGACAAAAGAAAACAACTTCACAATATTGCATTTTCTTTGGTGATGAAACAGTAGATCTCCAGGGCTGGTGAGCTGGCACAATGGATAAAGGCATTTGCCGCCAAGTGTGGCAACCTGAGTTTGGGGCCTGGGACTCACATGATAGGAGAGAACCAACTCCCCCAAGATGTCCTTTGACCTTTATACATGTGCTTTGGCTCACACTCCCCCCTCTCAAATAAATAAATAAATAAATATAATACAAATATGTAATAATAATAATAAATTCGTAGAGGAGTGTAATTTTGTTTTAACTGTAGTTTTAAAGATTATTCAACTATTCCAGAGCATTATTAGCAGAATAAATCAGAATGAGTGTAATAGGGCTTGAAGTTTTAGTTTGCAGAGTAAACACAGCAATAATTTTCAAATTGCAGTCTAATGAAATCTTCCAAGTTGTGAACAACAATAAGAACTAGTCATATTTGCACTTTCTAATACTGAAAGAAACTGACATTGTTTTAAACTACAGCTAAATTTGAAAATGAAACACAATCCACTGTCCTCTATGCATAAAGGTCCTTAAAGAAGTCAAATGTCACGGCTGGCTGGAACTGGCCTATTGGACCCTACACTCATTGACACTGAAAAGAATGTAATTTAGTATTTGGAGTGACAGGTATATTATGCAATTAATTTTTTTGGTAATAAAATACCACTCAGTGGAGAAAGCAAGGCCCAACAGCAACCAAGGTGAAATAGATAGGAAGGGAGAGATAAATCTAGAAAACAGCGATATTACCAAAATATTTGAAGCTGTGGTGATTTGAGGTAACTTTATCACATTTTTGGTCAAGAAAAAAAAAAAAAAAACATCAGATCAGGCCATATGAAAAGTTTCAGTTTTGTAGGGAAAAATGGTGATAGATAACAGCTATCTCAAATAGTTCGGAAAAAACTGTCTACTGATCCTCATCACAATTTAATCAGGTTTTCTCAGAAAACGTAGTGTCCATTTTCAAACAGGAAGTTCAACAGACCCGGTGACTTGGCTTTGTGCCAGGTTACCATGAGAGAGTCAACACAGATGGAAACGTAAGCCCACACGGAGTAGGGTTATTGGGCACGTTAGTTTGTTATACCAAGCGTCAGGCAAACCCATGGAGAGGTGGAAGGGCAGGACACAGGTCAGCATGCTTTACAAGGTCAGACAAACAGTTTGCTCAAAGAGGCGTTTAACTTTGGAGAAGCAGAGGGGAAGAAATGAGCCCACCTTTTTGTGACCCATTTTACTTTTGGTGTCAAAACGATGTTTTCTGCTTTTTTTTTTACTTTGTATATTTACACTTGTTTTCCATTAATAAAGATAAGCTAGCTTATTCATGTCATGTATATGAATTACCTAGCACAGCCAGGATTAGCCACTAATTTTGTATGCTGTCAGCAGTCCAAGCACTTTGTCAAGAATTAGGCTGAGTTAACAGTTTCATGAAGTGACCCTGTATTAAAATATTAGCTTTAATAATGATTGTGCTAATTTTTCTTCTTGCCTGTCTTGTTTTGCATTCCCATATTCCTGCCCTTGGCCCATTGGTGTTACTGTAACAAAACACCTGAGACTGAATAATTATAAGTAACAGAGCGTTCCTTAAGGTTCAGGCTGGGAAAATCTACAATCCAGGCACCAACAGATTCAGCGTGTGGTGAAGGAGGGATGGCCCTCTGCTTCATAAATGGTACCTGACTGCTTTATCCTCTCACTGCACAATATTTAAAGGCAAAAGGGCTAATACCAAGCCCTCAGGCTGCAGGAACGACAGAAGGGCCTGTTGTAGAGTATTATTTTATGGTGTGTTATTTTTGTTTATATTGCATTTGTTTAACTCTGTGAAGCTGTGTTACTTTGCCTGTCTAAAACACCTGACGGTCTAATAAAGAGCTGAATGGCCAATGGCGAGGCAGGAAAAAGGATAGGCAGGGCTGGCAGGCAGAAAGAATTAATAGAAGGAGAAATCTGGGAGGAAAAGAAGTAGCCAGAGAAGGAGGACAGCAGGGGCCAGCCATCCAGCCACACAGCCAGTCACAGAGTAAGAGTGAAAGTAAGATTACAGAAGAAAAAGAAAAAACCCAGAGGCAAAAGGTAGAAGGGATAATTTAAGAAAAGCTGGCTAGAAACAAGCCAAGCTAAGGCCAGGCATTTATAATTAAGAATAAACCGGTGTGTGTGTGTGTGTGTGTGTGTGTGTGTGTGTGTGTGTGTGTGCGCGCGCGCATGCACATTTATTTGGCATCTAAGTATCAGGCCCCCCAAAGAGCAAAGAGTAAAGAGAAAAAACAAACAAAAAGGGCCAGGTGTTTCTTGAGTACCCCTGCCCCTTTAAATCACTTTATTGCTAAGAACTTACAAAGAAAATCATCATACAGCCAGATTAATGGAACCACACAGACAAGCACTTGCCCAGACCTAAAGTCTACAGGACTCAAGAAAATTTCTAACAGATGGGATAGCCACTCCCAAGTCATGATTTCATGCTTTAACTATCAATTACATTTTTATGTACTTGAGAGCTAGAAGGGGATTTTAGGTGAGGAGGAGGAAGGACAGACAGAATTCTGGTTAGGAAAGAGGTTTGAAAGCCAAATGTTTTTCTAATTGTAATTCTGTCATGGAGATTTCATTATTTTTGTTTTGTTGGTTTGGGTTTTGTTATAAAGGGGCATTAATAACACACATGCCTGGGGAACACTCATAACTTATTTACCCTCAGCTGCCATGGGAGTGGGTGCCTACAACTTCAGCATTTGGAAGGATCAGAAGTTCAAGGTCATATTTGCCTCTGAGTTCAAGGCCAGCCTGATTATATGAGACCTTGTCTCAAAACCAGAAACAGGGCCTCAGAGAGATGGCTCAGCAGATAACGGCTCTGTAAACCAACTCTGACTACCTAACTTCCATCCCCAGAACCCATATGTAGAAGGAGAGAACTGACTCCAAAAGGTGGTCCTCTGACTTCCACAGGCATACTGTGCCATGTGCTCCCCTACACACACACACACACACACACACACACACACACACACACACACACACGTAAATTAATTTTTATTAATTTTAACTCATTTTACTAGGGGCTAGAGAGATGGCTCAGTGGCTAAGAATACTTACTACCCTTTCAGCATCTACGTGGCAGTATAGAGCCATCCCAGTTCCAGAGGATATAACACCCTCTGGCCTCCATGGGCACCAGGCACACAGGTGGTGTACATTAATACATGCAGGCAAACCCTCGCATACATAAAATAAAAACAAATCTTTACAAAATCTTTTCTGTAGATAAACTAAGTTCAAAACACCTATTAAATATAAAATTTTTAACAATGACAGTCATTGTAGGTTCATTTAATTCTGACATCTCTCCCTAAAAAAAAAGAACAACTATCTTAGTCAAACATTTTAGGGAAAATCCAGTCTATGAAATATTAGCAAGTTATGTTAAGCAAATAAGATGTTGTTGAAATATTCTAATGCATTATAACTTATCTGTACATCTTTTATACTAGAAATGCAATAAAATTACATGTATACAAAAAAATTCCTGTTTCTTTTAATTTCCTATGATACTCTACAGTATAGCTACTTCATAAGGTTGTTATATAAACTAATGAGTTATCTAAAAAATAAAATTTAGATACAAAGGTACCTCCTTGTCAAATTATAATGAGTAGCATCACTATAGTAAGGGAACCTAGCCTGTACATTGATCTCAAAATAGACTGATTTAAAACCCTGTTTCCATCTAGGTTTTAGGCAAAAGGGGAAAATCTAACTTTGCCAGTAACCAAACAACAGAAAATAAAAGCAACATCAAGATAAGAATTTCAACTGCCCAATGCCATAGACCAGATAATAATTTTAAATAATAGTTACACTGTTAATTGTTGAAATAATATATAATAGTCTTTTTTCTCCTCAATCATTAAAATCTTATATAATATTCCAATAATAATTTATCACCAAGACAGGGATTTTTCTAGGTAATGTATCACCAAACCACATTTTGTTTCTGGTGTCATCTGTTGGCATCAATCCACATTATAAAATGATACATTGACTAAAAACTTGATAAACTTTGGAATGAAGTTCACAGACATGCTACTAAAAATAGGTCCATTTTAATTTTTTCAACAAATTTCATATGAATATGATGAGAGAAGTACATTAGGATAATAGAAATTCACCCTACATTAGTTTTTAATGAATCTTAGGTTTCACAATTCTTTCATATTCCAAAATTTAATTAGTCTTCGAAAATAACTATCATTTCTTGAGCTCCCCTAGCCTGGAAGACATTCTGCTAAGCATTTTGCATGCTTTTCTTCACAGGACCCTCACAGCCCGCTGCACACAGTACTGAATATAGTAATTAACAGCCCCATTGTATAGAAATACAAACTGAGACTCCAAAAGTTAAGAAGTGTCTTAGTTAAGTGTGGAAGTTAAGAATCAGTCTTAGTCGGGTGGTGGTGGCACACACCTTTAATCCCAGCACTTGGGAGGCAGAGGCACGTGGTTCTCTGTCTACAAAGAGAGTTCCAGGACTGTTACACAGAGAAACCCTGTCTCCAAAAACCAAAGAAGAAGAAAGAAAAAGGAAGGAAGGAAGGAAGGAAGGAAGGAAGGAAGGAAGGAAGGAAGGAAGGAAGGAAGGAAGGAGAAGGAGGAGGAAGCAGAAAATCAGTCTTTGCCAAATCAGATCTAATGTCAAAGCCCTTCCTATGAAACAGCACTTGTATCAACCATCCAATTTTAGGGAAATGGAGTCCTAAGCACACAGAAGGAGAACACCAACCATGGAAAAATACCAGGCTGGGTTAGCCATGGAGAGAAAAAGGCACTGCTAATCACTAGAGAGAGGAGGAAATGTAAGTCATGCAAAGATTCTCACAGCAATAGTCACCAAAACAGTAAGGCACGTTGTCTTCTTGACACATCAAAGTGTTTGGTAATATTTAAGGGGATTATACAGAATCCTGTTTTCAGGGAGGATGGGGGAATCCATGGCTGATATGTGAAATTAAGTTAATTATAAAATAAAAAATACTAAATAAAAAAAGAAAAAAAGAATCATGTTTTCTGAGTTTCTTTATGAACATGTCTGTCTTTCTAGATTAAAAATTCCAATTTTGGGATCAGTGTTTGCACTCCTATCCCAAACAGCGGTTTCGCTAGACTCTGTGCACACTTCTTTAAGATCTGATGATGAGAATCAAGTATTTGCCAGGAAACAAACTGTACTTATTTAAACTCGCCTCGTCATTTCTCCTTCAGAGGAAATTACGTTATTTTCACCAACCAAGAAAATCTGTGACACACGATTATAACACACAAGAACCACACTTTACAAAGCGGCGATTGTATTCTCGTGCTGCGGGTATAACAGAAACACAGGCCATTTCAGTCGCTAGTAGCACTGAATTCCTTCTAGTGGCTTTCCTTGAGCTCATTAGATATTCCCTGGCTGATTCTCCTAAGTAATTAGATTTTAACAGGATTTTCAACAGATCAGAGCAATCTCTGTGGGTGCCAATGGAAGAGTCCCCCTCTGGCCTTGCCAGCAGGGCACGGCAGATAACATGCAGACTGGGAGTTAATAGGACAATTACTGGCCTCTTTTAAATGAGTTACATTAATGCACTTAAGCTAAATGGCTCTGCATATGATTAAATATTAACATCTGCAAAATACAAAATCATGCTATGCAATCAAGTCCTGTTGTTTTAATTTCCCCAAAGAAAGATTCCAATTGTTTACACAAATGCCTTTAAATACTGTAGACTAAATATTTCTAGGGTGTAGAAAGTTGGAAGCTATTCCTCTCACTTGAGAGTCCTAACATATCCTTACTTTTAGGATATCATCACTGGCCAAGACAGAGAAGCTTTAAAATCTAGACAAATATATAATAACAACAAGAATGCTATCCGGCTGTTGTACATACAGTAAGAAGAGTAAAACGTGGGTCCCTGAGAAGAGGGAAAGTAATGTGGGAGACTCCTGAGCAACCCATGCTGGCGCAAACTCACACGACAGAGTTCCAGAGGAGAGAATGCTGAAAGTCTGTGGCTCATTCCCTACCCAAGCTCAGATTTATACCTAAATGTATGCACCAGGATTTTACCTAAATCATCTAATCATATTTAGGTGTAAATCTGGTGTACACCTGGACTATACTTTCACCTGGAAGGCTAGCACTTGACTAATTGGAATAATACTTAAACATCTTAGACTGAGTCACAAACTTGTCTAATTATCTTTTTTTTTTCTTTCTTTCTTTTTTTTTTTTGAAGGGGGAGGGCAGGAGAATGAGACAGGGTTTCTCTGTGTAGCCCTGGATGTCCTGTAACTTGCTCTGTAGACCAGGCTAGCCTCAAACTCACAGAGATCTGCCTGTCTCTGCCTCCCGACTGCTGGGATTAAAGGTGTGGGCTGCCACCGCCCCACATAATTTTTAAAATGTCAAAAGTAGTAGTGGGTAAGATGGCCCAACAGGTAAGGGCATTGCTACATACACACACACACACACACACACACACACACACACACACACACACACATTATAATAAAATAAAAAGAATTTCCAAAAAAAAGAGAGGCCTAACATTTAACTTTATCTCAGCATCCAGATGATCTTGTTCTGTGACACTAATACTTTGGTTGTCATTCAGGAAACCTCCTTTGCCTCAGCCCTCCCATGGGATGGCTACACTTGTTCCCTTTCTTGTGTGTAGGAAATGTTGGACCGTTGGGAGGTTAGTTCAGGTCCATCACTAGTTTCCTCGGTGACTTCAAATAAGTCCTTTAGTATTTCTTGGTCTTGTTATCTTCTAGTGTGTTGTTCTGATGGTGAGGACAGGTCTCAGGAATTCCTCACACTTCAGGTACAGGCTTGTGTCTGTAATCTCGGCACGAGAGGGGCAGAGGCTGGAAGATCAGTAGTTCAAGGCCATCCTTGGCTTCATCAAGTTCAAAACCAGTCTGGGGTACATGAAACTCTGTCTCAAAAAGAGGAGGAGGAGAGGAAGAGGAGGAGGAGGGGAGGAGGAGAGGAAGAGAAGGAGAAGGGGAAGAGGAGAAGAAGAAGAGGAGGAAAAGGACAAGGAGAGGAGGAGGGGAGGAAGGGGAGGAAGAAGGGAGGAGGAGAGGAAAAAGGAGGAGAAGGGGAGGAGGAGGAGGAGGCAGCTCTTATTCTACACACTGCCCCTCCTACTTTGAGCTTTCAGCTGTATGTCAGCCCAACACTGTGCTAGAATGAGCAATCAACATTCTATGTTTATGGCATTCACAAAAATATAGAATCTGCAGCATTATAATTTCATGTTGCTCTTGCAGAAAATCCTGTTTGCCCCATTCACACCCACTCACAGCAGCCAGTCTGATGGACACGGCAGCCAGTCCGACGGACATGACCTCCTCCAGGTGTCAGTAATATTCATAGACATGTCCATATTTTAATAAGATTCATATGGCTCCTACTCCTGAGCAGATCTTCATGTCACAAAAAAAGAGGAGGAGGAGGAGGAGGAGAGAAAAGAAAAAAGAAAGGAAAAAAAAAAAGCATGGGGCTAGAGAGACGGCTCAGCAGTGAAGAGCACTTGCTGCTCTTGCTGAGGACCTGAGTCCAGTTCCCACCATCCACATGGTGGCTCACAACCATCCATAATTCCAGCTCCAGGGGGATCCAATGCCATCTTCTGGCCTCTGAAGACAACTGCATTCACATGTACCCATGAATAAAAATCCTTTAAAAGCTTTTTTTTTTTTTTGGTTTTTGGTTTTTCGAGACAGAGTTTCTCTATGTAGCTTTGGAGCCTGTCCTGGATCTCACTCTGTAGCCCAGGCTGGCCTCGAACTCAGAGAGATCCGCCTGCCTCTGCCTCCCGAGTGCTGGATTAAAGGTGTGTGAAACCACTGCCCGGCTAAAAGTTATTTTTAAAAACAAAACAAATAGGCTCCAAGGTCAGATTTTTTTAAATTTTCATTTGCCATTACAATATCTTCAATTTCTAAATGTGTGTGTGTGTGTGTGTGTGTGTGTGTGTGTGTGTGTGTGTTCATGTGTGCAGACACACATGTGCCATGACACACATGTGGACGTTAGAAGACGACTTCCAGGAACTGGTTCTCTTCCTCCAGAGTGGGTTCAGGAGATTAAACTCAGGCTCACACAGCAAGCACCTTTACCCGCTGAGCCATCTCAGGGACCCACAATATTTAAAAGCACCAGTTGTAGGGCTGGAAAGACGGCTCAGCAGTTAAGAGAGCACTTGACTGCTCTTCCAGAGGACCTGAGTTCAATTCCCAGCAACCACATGGTGGCTCACAACCACCTATAATGGGGTCAGATTCCTTCTTCTGGTGTGCATGAAGACAGAGCACATAAAATACATGAACAAATAAATTTTGGGGAAAAAGTCTTTAAAAAAAAAAAAAGCTAGTTGTAGCGTTTATTCCTGCTTCTGAAAAACAGAGAAAGGGAATATTACCAGGAGATGTGCTAAATGAATCGCTGGTGCAAATGCCAAGTACAGCCCAGAAAAAAAAGACGGAAAGCCATTCTTTCCTTGCAGCAACTCGTCAAAATTAACCAGCCATTTGCATACACCTAATTCTAAGTTGCTACGTTCAGAGGTAATCTCATTAGACTGAGAACATTCTCCCACTGGCTTAATTTTCTCTGCCCGTTGCCTATATTATGATTTCCTCTTACAGTTCAGTTAGAGACCTAACCTTTCTAGATTTCATCTCTTAACCTTTCATGCATTTAATTTTTTAAAAAAATTAAAATAAACTCTACTTCAAAAGCATCATCAGGGCTCCATGGAGTGGCAGGCACACATGCCTGTCACCCCAGCAGTCGCTCAAGGCTGAGGCGGGAGGTTCTCAGGTTCCAGGCAAGCAAACCAAAAAAAAATCATCAAAATAAATCGAGCTCCAGTGTCTTGCTAGAAGATAGTTTTATTTTGAACTCTAGTTGCCAAACACTTTAAATCATTATGGGGGAAAAAAATCAACATTTTTCCCTTTGGTTTTTCTTAAAAGGAAGCAACCATAGTCAAATATTACCCTGTGCCCCATGTAGGTGTGTGTTGGGGGTAGAGGGTACTTCTGGAGGTCAAAGGGCAAATTTCAGAATTCTGTTTTCTCTTACTGTGAGTTCTAAGGATAGAACTCATGTTACCTGGCTTGCAGGGCACATTCCTTTACCTCCTGAGCCATCTCTGTATTGTCCTTTAAACATTTTAGTATGGAGCTAGAGAGATGACTCAGTGGTTAGAGCACTTGCTGTTCTCTCAGAGGACCTGGGGTTCAATTCTCAGCACTTGCATGGACTCTCCTAGCTGTCTGCAACACTAGTTCCAGAAAATCTGATGTTGTCTCCTAGCATCTCTGGGAACCTGAAGTCATGGGGACATACCCACACATAGAAGCACACACATATACATGTATAAAAATAAAATAAAATCTTTAAAAATACTTTTTTTAATCTTAAAAAAAAAGAACCATTTTGCTGAGTTAACATTCGTGGTTTCACTTGATAAACTGACACATTAGTCAGGGACAGAACAGAACTGACAGAAGGTTTCCTGAAGAGCTGCTGGTCCTCAGTCTATGGTGGAAGCCCAAAGAAACTGGTTCTAATTTCACTGAACGGACGCTGCAGCAGCAGGATAGATGGACTTGTCAGTGGGAGCGGGGGCCAGCAGGCAAAAACAAAGTTGCCTTTTTCTGTGTCCCTTTATCTGGGCTGCCACCAGAAACTGGCATCTGCCCCTCCCATCCACGTACGTGTGCCACACACAAGCACACTGCACACAATAAAATAATAAATAGAAATAAAATAAAATATTTTAGTTGTATTGTTATTGGAGAATGGTTTTTTATCTGTGCCTAATGCTTCCTTCCTACAAGGAGAATTTGGCCATCTCTCCCTTTATTCGTGCAAACCTAATTGGTAATTTTGTAAAGAAGAATTGGGTATGTTCTACATGGCTCAGCAAAAGCCAATAGACAGGCAGCACAAACCCTTCCATGTTATAAATCCTACATGCAGCCTAATCTACATAGAGAATTCAGGATAGCCAGGACTACATAGAGATCCAATCTCCAGAAACCAAAAGGAAAAATCATAACAATAATAATAAAAATAAATCTTTCATGTAAGGAAGCTAGGACCTAGTGCTGGCTCTGCTAGGAAACCCATTTGCTCCTAAATGAAGTCAATGTAACTGTGTCCATAATAAAGCAGTTTTTTGGCCTGAATAGTCTACTTTTTATTTCTTGAATGGTTAAGAAAGAAGTAAAGTGGGGTGCTTTTTAACTCAGGCCTTTTCAGAAAGGCTACCGGCGTCCCTGCAGGACAAACCTCCGTGTTCTATTACCAGAGCACTGGGAAGGCAGGAGCAGACGTGAACCTCAGCGGAGGTGGAATTATCCTTGCGATGACTGCAGTAAATGTTTGTTGAAGGGGAAAAATGGGAAGAGAAGATCTACCATATATACCCAGTTATAATGGAAAGCCTATTTCTGCCATATACATTAGAGGAATTGTTCGAGAAGAGTTCATCCATGTGAAAATATTAGCACTGTAATTCTGCCAAGGTCAGCAAGACCTAGTGATTCGCTGAGATATCACCTTCATTTCACCAGGTAAATAAAGGTTCCTTCCTCGGTGCGTCCTAGCAAGAAGCACTGCAGAACAACAGTTAAATTATGAGTACAGCACATATGTTCCGTACCATATCGTTTACAGCACAATTTAGCATAGACATAATGCTTTGTAACAAACTACAGTACCATTCACAAAATGCATTTAAATAGCATAATTTAGTTCATTAAATTCCGTCATTTACAGTAAATCAAAATCATCTCAGGAATTGAGGAGAGTACACAGTTGTTTGTTTGAATAGTTAAGCTAGGCAAGTCAATTTCTTTCTGAAGGTCAAGGACAGAGTTGTTTCCATTTTCTGTTATAAAAAAGATACAGCGGGTGTCAAAAGATAATTTAATGTCATCTCAAAATGATCAACCCGCTTTTTCTGCCTCCCCCTTCCTCCCTGTCTCCTGGTTCCATCGCGTATCACTGCCGTTCCTGAGCCAGATTTCACACCCCCAACAGGTCCGCGGGCTAGTTACCTAGGGTAGATGTTCAGATATTTACAAAAATCTCAAACATACTCTCTCTTCAAATTTTTAACCAAGATGTATATATTTAATCCTGAGAAAGCTCCAAATCTTCAAATCGTAGTGTGTGTGACGATTTACTTATCTATTTATCCTGGCTCGACAGACGTTCCTTGTGGGTAGGAGCCTATTCAGTTAACTGTATTTTGAGCCTACAATCTGGTAGTGTTTGTTGACGGTAAACTTCTAAAAAGCAAGGAATGGTCTAATTAGTCACCTCTTTATATTCCTCAGAGCCCCTGTCACAGTATTTTCATATATACCCAGGAAATAGTTGTTGTTAAAATCCTGGGCCAAAGGGATGATTCAGCGGAGCACCACCCTGACAAACTGAGCTCAGTGCTTGGGGCTGCATGGTGAAAAGAAGGAGCTAGTTCCCTCAAGTCATCCACATGTACACCATGCCATACACATGCCTACACACATATGTGCATATGAAATAAACAAAGAAATGTGTCTTAGTAAGGTTTCTGTTGATCTGAATAAAGCTCATGACCAAAATCAACTCAGGAAGGGAAGGGTTTATTTCATCTTACAGCTTCTAGTCTATGACGAAGGGAAGTTAGGACAGGAACTCAAGGCAGGAACCTGGAACTGAAGCAGAGACCATGAAGGGAACACTGCTTACTGGCTTGCTCCTCATGGCTTGCTCAGCCTGCTTTCTTATACAGCCCAGGGCCACCTGCCCAGAAGTATCACTGCCTAGAGTGAGCTGGCTCCTCCCACATCAATCACTAATCAAGAAAATGCCCCACAGACTTTCCTATGGGCCAAGCTAATGGAGGAATTTTCTCAGTTGAGGTTCCCGAAATTTCCTGATGACCCGAGCTGTGTCAAGTTGACCACAAAGGAGCATGCCTCGGAATACAGTTCATAAGCATAACGAATCAGTCTATACTTAAAAAATAGTATTGATTGATTGATTTGATTGATTGATTGATTGATTGTGTGCATGTGTGTGTGTGTGTGTGTGTGCGCGCGCGCGTGCGTGTGTGCGTGCGTGCGTGTGTGTGTGTGTGTGTGTGTGTGTGTGTGTTGGTGTGAGAAAGCACATGACATTGTTCCCATATAGAAGTCAGAAGGCAACCCCACAGGACTGGGTTCTATCCTTCTATCATGTGAGGCCTGAGAGTCACAGAGGCCAGCAGGCGTGGCTGCAAACACCTTCACCTGAGGAGCCACCTCACTGGTCCAAATCTACTTTTTAGATGGTTTTAATACACAAGTGCACAGAATATACATATATAATATACAATAAAAGGCACAGAAAGGAGAAGGCAGAATTAACAGAGTATTCAACCTGATATCACTGTCCACTGTCTGCTGTGCGCTGAGCAGAACCACACATTAGGTGCATAAACTCATGCTTTACCTTCCCCAGGTCTTTCTATTAGCCTGGGCCTGACAAACTCAGCAGGAGTTTTAACATTAGCCAGCTGCTCTGAAGCCAGCCCAAGCTAGCCAGTGCACCACACTTACTGTGCATCTCTCCCTGGGTGTGCCTTATACAAGCACTGGATGAACCACCAAAGAGACAACCTCTGCTTAGATCTGAACTCAGCCCTGAAGCTGCCCAGAGGCCGGGGAGGTACCCCAAAAGAGAGCACAGTGTCTAGACTAATAAAGGTGGCACAGCACATTCTCTTTGAAGGCCCGGCTTCTCTTCTAGCATGTTCTAGGGACCACTAGAAATGGGAAGGAACGCTGTGGGAACAAGTGTGAAGGACAGCTACCAAGAGAGACAGCTTCTCCGGCTTCCGGTCTTTTGCATCACGTTTCTCTTTCCGAAAAGAGGAAGAGTTGAGAGAAGAGTATTGAAATTAGGGACTATCATTCTTTTTCAAACCTGAAACCAGGGCCAGTGAGCGGGCTCAGCTGATAACGGGAATTGTTGCCAAACCTGACTACTTGAGTCTGTCCCTTGGCCTCACATGGCAGAAGGACAGAACAGACTCCTGCAGGTTCGCAAGTTCTCCTCTGACCTCCACATCCCTGTAGCAAGTGTGCACATGCACAAATCAATAAATAAATGTAATTCAAAAAAAAAAAGAAAAGAAATATCTTGTCTTGTGTTCCTTTCTTTGGGCATTTCTGTCTTATTAGTCTTTTGTTTATTTTGATTTCTAGGTTTTCTTTGAGGGGAGCATTTCTTGGTTTTTTTTATTGCTGTTTGTTGTTTGTTTGTTTGTTTGTTTAAGAGAAAGAAAGAGAAAAGAAAAACCATTAAGTGGGGTGAGTAGGGAGGTGGGGAAAAGCTGGAAGGAATCAGGAGAGGGAAAAATCTATGACCAAATTTATTGCATGAAAACATTTTTAAATAAAATACACATATAAAGAAAATTTTAAAATAAAATGTTAAAAGAAACAATGTTCTAAAAGGCAAACTTGAAAGTATTCTTGTACATAACTGAATTTTGGGGGTGAACATCACTGGCTTGAAGAACCAAGTAGGAGTCTGTTCCCGTGAATGACTGATGATATTAAATGACTACTTTCATTGAGGGCTGCAGAGACAGCCCACCGAAAGCCCTTGCTGCTCTTCTGGAAGGCCTGAGTTCAAGTGCCAGCACCCCTATCAGGCTGCTCACAAACCCTGTAACTACAGCCCCAGGTGATCTGATGCCCTCTTCTGACCTCCATGGGCACCAGCACACACACAGACAGACACACAGACATACACAAATCCATTATTTAAAAAAAGTATCATTGGATTTCCCATAGTGCCTAAATAGTAAAATGCAATGAATACTATTTAAATTGTTTAAAAACAAAAAATTCCAGGTAGGTGTGGCGGTGTGGGCCAGTAATTCTAGTACTAAGGAGACTGGGGCGGTAAGATTGCCACAAGTCAGAGGCCAGTCTGAGTTACATGACAGTACCAAGTCAGCCTTGGCTACATAGCAAGACGTGCTCATCAAAAGTGTGTGGGAGTGAGTGGCTGGGCAGTGGTGGCGCACGCCTTTAATCCCAGCACTCGGGAGGCAGAAGTAGGCGGATCTCTGTGAGTTCGAGGCCAGCCTGGGCTACCAAGTGAGTTCCAGGACAGTCAGGGCTGCTACACAGAGAAACCCTGTCTCAAAAACAAACAAACAAACAAAAAAGTATGTGAGAGTATGTGTGTGTGTGTGTTTGTGAGAGAGAGAGAGAGAGAGAGAGAGAGAGAGAGAGAGAGAGAGAGAGAGAGA
>CABHPP010141446.1:13560-34061 GCA_902168425.1 Peromyscus attwateri | reverse complement strand
GAGAGAGAGAGAGAGAGAGAGAGAGAGAGAGAGAGAGAGAGAGAGAGAGACCAGGTAGCCGACAGATCTTTCACCACCTTTAGAGACCCTACAGACTGCAGTAAATGGGCAAAGCTACCATCAGGCATCCTGTTAAATTTATAAGCAGAAAAAAAATGCACAAAGTCAACTTGCCCTATAAAATGTTTATTTATTTAATTAGGGGAGTCAGGATTGAACAAGTGTCACTCTGTAGCCCAGGCTGTCCTGGAACCCACTATGTGGCCCAGACTGGCCTCAAACTCACGGTAATCCTTCTGCCTCAGCTTCCCTGATGCTAAGATTACAATTATGAGCAAAGGAGTTTTCTTTTTTTTTTTTTAAGTTAAAGAGAAAAACCATTTTCAGAAGTTAAAAGTAGATCCCCAAGGTAATTGAAGCCAGAAGTACCCCCTTCTAGTTCATCTTTACCACTCTTCCAGTGACAAGCCCAAGATGTTTCCATTCTGTGTTTATAAGCCTGTCTTTACTGCTACAAAGTTCTAAGGTATTTCAATTCTAGACTTACAGTAAATATGACTCTCAGCTCCACAGAAACCAAAAGACTGAAAGCAAGCCCCTGACCTGGGTCTCACAGAGTTCTGAGGTTGTACTCACGAGGAAGAATGTCACTCTAGGGACTGGAGAGATGGCTTGGTGGTTAAGAGCATTAGCTGCTTTTCCAGAGGACCTGGGTTCAACTCCGAGCATCCACAGAGCTGCTCACAACTGCCTGTGACTCCAGTTTCGGGAGATCTGGCACCCTCACACAGACATACATGCAGGCAAAACACTAATGCACATAAAATAAAAATAAATAAATCTTTTAAAAAAATCTGTACACTGTCCTCTGACCCCTTGATTCACACACGCACACAAGCACGCAAGCACTCACCCACGCACATCGGGGAGACGGGGGCAAACTACAGGTCAATGTCCTCAGCAAATCCTCTGTCTCAGGAAGTTCTTCAGAATAGGGTTTTCGTCCTCTTCCTTGCTTCTGTGTAAAGCCATCCAGCTAACCACAGACACCTTCCCCTGCACTAAGTAACTAGCCTTCCCTGCACAGCTTTCCAAGGGAAGCACTGACACTATCCTCTTTGCTTGGATTCAAATATGCTCATTCACTGCTAGAAGAAGATGCTAATCAGGTTGGTAGTTAATTTCCAGGGTAGAAGGAATAGAGTTAAATTCCAATTAGCTATGAATTAGGAGGAAATCAAGGCTCAGCTGTAACTGTCATAGTCCACACCAGGATGATGTTGGTAACCTCATACCAGTTTAAACATTAGTGAGGCTCAAGGAAAATGTTCCCACAGCTGGATGGTATTCTAACACGCCTTTAATCCCAGCACTTGGGAGGCAGAGGCAGGAGGATCTCTGTGAGTTGGAGGACAGCCTGGTCTACAGAGTGAGTTCCAGGACAGTCAGGGCTACGCAGTGAAAACCTGTCTTGAAACACACACACACAAAAAAAAAAAAAAAAAAGAAAGAAGGAAGGAAGGAAAGAAAGAAAGAAAGAAAGAAAGAAAGAAAGAAGGAAGGAAGGAAGGAAGGAAGGAAGGAAGGAAGGGAGAGAGGAAGAGAGGGAGAAAAGAAGGAAGGAAGAAATAAATTTAGAAATTAGAATTGTAAACAATTCTGTAATTTTTATATTGATAATCAGATTTTCCTTTCAGTAGTGAACAAGTTTACCAAACAAAGGAAAATGTTAGCGCTTCCCTTAGAAGGTTTGGAAAAGGAAAAGCATCATGTTTAACACATAGAGGGTCCTTGTCACTTAATCACTGGCCACTTAAACATCAGTGATTTTTTAAAATATTTTTTTTCCAATTCAAAATATGTGTAAGTAAGAATACACACCAGCTAGATACCTCCCAGTACTTGAGAGGTAGAGAAGGAGGCAGGAGAATTGCAAGTTTGAAGCCAGCCTGGACTTCATCGCAAGGCTGAGATTAGCCTAGGGTGTCCAAGAAACTTCTATCTCAAAAACTAGGCATGAAATCAGGCAAGTGTCTCAACCTGTAATCTCAGCTCTCAGGAAGTAGAACCAGCAAGATGAGTTCAAGGTCATCCTCAGCTACTTAGTGAGTTTGAGGCCAGCCTGAGTCATATGAGAACTTATCTAAGAAATACATATATATAATCATATATATGCCAAAAATCATGCGGAATCTGTGCCTATGATGCTTGAGCATTTTGATTTTGAGGAAGATGCCATGTTTGGCTTTGCTTATTCATGCTGGCTATAGTATACTTCAAGTCTGAACTTTAATGTTTCATTGTCATAACTTTTCACTGTGCTGATCTGGATAGACTAAGAGTCTTCTACAAAACAAATGGTTAATAAGGAATAAACCTGTTGAAGGAATAAATTAGCAGACGGGTTATGCCCATCGAGTGTCCCCACCACAGAGAAGGTATTGTGCCCACTCTACCCTCTGATTAGGTTTATATTGCAATGTGACTCAAAAGACTCACTGTACTGAATAAAAATTTAGGCAATTAATGGTCTTATTTCTTAGGAAGAACTGCTTTCTATCATATATTAACACAGATCTCACTCAATTAAAATTGCTCACAGTCAGCAAAAATAATTTCTGCATTGTAATGAAATAATGAAATAATTATATGCAAGGGAGGACTTGTGATCTTTTTAATTATTCTATTCTTCATTTTTAAAAGGGCTATTTGAAAACGTACTCTTATAATTGATTGCTATAAATCAGTCAAACTCATTCTAAGGATCATAAATATTCTAACTTTTAAAAGACAAAGAAATGCTAAATATTCAATAGAATACTTCAGTATTCAGAAAATTTAATCTGGGGGGAAAGGAGAGACTGCTCTTTGGAAAATAAAAAAGTAAATTTGTTGTCCCGTGAAAAATGAAATATCTTGAATGTCAGTGACAGAAATGGAATTAGCAAGAGATCTTTTTATTGTTTTTTAAGGTCATTAGGCTGTGAATTCTGTAATTATGGAAATCGTCAGTCCAGTTCTCTGAGAATGTTTGCTCCCATCCATAAGGTGGTGGAATGTTCAATCAGTCTCTCTCGTGGGAAAGTTAGGTCATAACTGTAAGTGTACCAGCAAAATTGAATTAAGCAAAGAGATTTCATTAGTATTTATAGCCAGAAGGCATCTGTAAAAGTACAGGGCAAAGAAGTTATGTGGAAGTCAAGGGGGGGGGGGGGAGAATGGGTTTCCAGTGACAAAGGGGAAGCTGAGAGGGATCTAAGTGTGTAATGAATGCGAGCTATTGAACGCGGCTGCAAACAGGGAGCCGCAAAGATGTCAAATATTGATTTTCCCGGGTATGCCTTTGGACTACATATGTAATTGTTTGGATTTGCTGTCTTCATGGTACAACAATATTTGTTGTCGAAGGTTAAAAAGCATGATGTGAAATCAACTAAAAACTGAGACACATGTTGGAGAATTATAATAATCCTCTGCTCAGAATCTCGTTAAAGAAGTTTCCGTGTTTGCTTGCAAAAGGATGTTTTTAACTGAGAAAATAGCACGTATTTTCCAAAAGAACACAGATGTTATTGAAAATAATTTTCTTTTAACATTATTTTTAACTATGCTCGCTTTCTAATTTTATTGCATGTTCTTCTAATTTTGAAAGTTAGGCCAGACTTTTTTTTTCATTGTTATTACAATGAATGCAATTAATGCTATACTGATAATAATAATAATCTGATGCTGCCCCTCTAGCAGAACTATTCCCTTTAATATTTTCCTTTTCACTACTAAAACTCCAGAAAGAAAACATGGCTGTTTTAAAGTCTTTATAAGCATGCACGCAGAATAAAAAGTCACAAACTCGAGTGATCAAATTAATAATCAAGCTAGTACGCTCACTGAATAAAATACTTTGTTAAATATTTTATGCAATATTTTTCGACTGTTCAGGTCTCAACAAAGAATGTCAATGATCGTGGCTTTTAAATAACAGGGGTGTTCCATTGATCTTGTTAGAAACCTTCATTATATTTATCAATAATATTTCCTTGTTCTTTTTCTACCTCTAGTGTTAATAACAACAACACTCTTTCCAAACAGGCTTTATTGTACTTAAAACCACAAGTATCACAAACTAAAAAAATTAATGACACTCAACAAAAGAAAGAAAATGGTGTAGGAAAATATTTCAGGCATTAGCAGGGCACACACAGGTAAGGGGGCTGGGGTGTAGTATCTGTCAAGAGCCTACAATTGTAATAGTGTAGGGATTATCTAGATAGAAAGACTGCAAAAAAAAAAAAAAAAAAAAAAAAAAAACAACAACAACAAAAAAAAAATAAATAACCTCTGTAGCAGAAACAAGTTTCACGTTTTATTCTCAGGGCTCACTGTTCGTGCTCCTAAGTGCTTAACAGACAGGTAAGACAATGGTGACATGGAAATCCAAGGCAGTCTTCCCCCAGAGTTTGCAGAGTAGGCTGCAACCTAGCAGGAACCGCAGCTCCTCTGCGAGGTGAACACGGGGCAGGAACAAACAATTCAATCGAGTGTTTCTGAAAAGGTGGCTAGGGAATATCCATCATAAAGTCATTTCTACTTCTCAAGAGCTATTAGTGCCCGGCCCCGTGGCTTCATTAACACTCCAAGTTTTCTTGTATTTCCGCCTTCACGCCACGTCTAGGATATGGACGATTTGCAAATTCCTTGCTCCAGAGGAAGAAGCCTGCTGCCACGCCCCCCAGTGACTGGCTCGCAGAGGCAGGGCAACTTTGCTGGAGAAAGCGGATTAGCTGGCGGTAAATGGGAAACATTTTTTAAACACCACCAGGTTAATCAGGAATTGGGCCGAGGCCCTGAGACATGGTGCTCTGTCTTTCAGCTGACTTCAGCATCTCTATGCCAAGCACTGGCAGGCCACCGGCCACCCAGGGTTCATGGTTCCAATGCAGCCCCAGAAGCTACAAGTTTTCAGTCCCTTTCTCCAGACCTCAATGTTGCCTAAGCAAGCATTAAGAGATTATGGTTATAATAGGTGTGCTTACACCAAATAAAAGGTTTCATTAATCAAGCTACATTGAGATAAACCTGTCACTGGACAGAGAAGACAAGAAATCAAATGCTGTGAAACTTCTGACAGATTGTTAAATAGATACCCTTTGAAACAGAATTTAATTTACTGTGATATTACAGCTATTTATGCATCAATAGACAAGTGCAGATTGAGTTCAGAGGTCAGCTCTAGAATTGGAAAAATAAAAGCACAGGATGAAACAAAAGGTGACGGTTACCTTTGTCTGATTACCCTACCTGGGAAGGTTCAACTGGATCCTGTAGAGAACCGAAGCGAGACATGTGGGGCAGGACTGGACAACGAGCAGGTCCCGTTAAGGGGCCTTCATCCTGTTACAGACTTGACCACAACTTAAATACTCAAGAGCCGTTCTCTCTCTCGCTCCCCAGCAGGTGAGACCTCTCCTTTGTGTGTTGTATGTCACAGTTGAGTTCTCCGCCACTCAGACCAGGGTTCAAAGCTTAGCTTCACCACTGACTCCTGCCCAGTGACTTTCTTCCATTTCTGGGTCCCATCAGTAAAACAGAGGTACTACCAGCACCGTCTCAGAGGGCCGCTGCAAATACTGAGGCCACATTTGAGTAGCATCTGGCAGAGGGGCTCAGAATGACAGGCCTTGGTCCTTCCTTAGTCCTTCTCGCTTCTTTCCTATTTTTCTTCCTCCCCTGCCTATCCCCCAGCACCAGCCACTGTGCCCTACCACACGTCCAGGCTCTCTGTAACTCTTTGGCTGACTTTCAGGTGATGACAGGGTTCAAAATAAAGTTATAAAAGCCTTGTTTGTAGGGTCAGTCACATGACTCGTGGAGCAAAACTGTATGCAGGCAAGCTTGACAGTCTCATATGATTCCCCAGGACACACACAGGGGCAGATTCCCACAAGTTATCCTCTCATCTACACACAGGCACACACGCACACATGCATACAGAATGGAAAGCACAGTATCTATTATAGTGAGGAAATAGAAAGAAAAGACCCAACTTTATTATTTCATATAAAGACTCAAATTGAAAATAATACCTATATTCTCTAACATTCATTATTTTAAGTACATGAAACCTATAACTTCCACCCAGCATTTTAATCAGGTATTCCTTCGTTTAAATTATATTTCTCAGCTGGGTGTGATGATGTATGCCTTTAATCCCAGCATTTGGGAAGTAGAAGCAAATGGATCTCTGTGAGTTCAAGGCTAGCCCTGTCTACAGTCCAAGTTTCAGGCTAGTCAGGACCACAAAGTGAAACCGTGTCTCAAAACAAAAACTAAATGTTTCTCATCCACACATTGAAATAAGTAAACTTTATTTTAAGTATAAGTGCCTGCTTGTACAGATGTGTACCACGTGGGCAAGGAGGCCATGAGAGAGTATTGGGTCCCCTGGACCTGTAGTTATCATAGGTTATCAACTGACATGTGGGTACTGGGAGCCACATCCAGGAAATGTCCTTAACTATGGAGCATCTCTTGAGCACCAAAGCAAGTAAATAGTTTGGAATCAAGACTGAGGGCATTAATTTTTCTTAAGAAGATTAATTTCAGCTGAGTGTAGTGGTGCACGCCTTTAATCCCATCATTCAGGAGGCAGAGAGGCAGGTGAATCTGAATCTCTGAGTTCTGAGTTTGAGGCCAGCCTGGTCTACAGAGCAAGTTCCAGGACAGCCAGGGCTGCACAGGGAAATCCTGTCTTAGAAGAAAAAAAAAAAAAAGGAGGAGGAGGAGGAGGAAAAGGAAGATTAATTTCCAAATTATTGTTTTATCTTGTTAGATGTGTTTTGTTTGCTTGTTTGTTTGTTTGTTTATGTTGGGGTTTTTTTTTCCCTCCCAATTGCTGGGATTAAAGGCATGCTCCACCATTGTCTGGCATTGTATTTGTTTTGTTCTGGAGACAAAAAAAAAAAATCTCAATATGTAGCCCAGGTTAGCTTCTTGATCTTCTTGCTTCATCCTGTCTAATGCTGAAATTACAGGCATGGAACACAACGTCCAGTGTTCATATTACTTTTTTTTTTTTTTTTTTGCTTGCTGGTTGTTGTTGTTGTTGTTGTTTTAAATAAAGCTCTCATGTAGGAGCCCAGGCTGGCCTTGAACTTGTAGTCATCTTCCTGCCACAGCCTCCCAAGTGCTGCGGTTACTGGCACCAACTATCACATCCACCTCAAACGACTAATCTTGGCGTTGTCGTCAAATCTGACTACTTTAACCAGGCCCCATGCCTGAATTCTATCACTTAGGAGACTGAAGTAGGAGAATCCTGACTTCAAAAACAGTCTGGTGGCACATGCCTTTAATCCCAGCACTTGGAAGGCAGAGGCAGGTGGATCTCTGTGAGTTCGAGACCAGCTTTGTCTACATAATGAGTTCCAGGCAAGCCAAGGCTACATAATAAGACCCTGTCTCAAACAACAACAAAAATATTGAAAGGAATAATATGTGTGCCAGTGTAAAGTACATACTACACATGAAGTGGTGTAGCATCACTTGAGTGTAAAATATGATAAACATCTATACTATAAATTCTAAAGTAAACACTAAAGTAATAATAGTAATAAAGCTATAACAAGTTAGGCCAACAAACAAAACACCTAAACTGTAATGATAAGACATACTCATTCTGGAGCCAGGGTTAGTAACAAAGCATGAGGGTCAGAGATGAGGGTCACAAGTTGGAAGCCAGCCTGGACAGCATAATGAGACTCTGCTTTAAAAAAAAAAAGTGCTTAAGTCAATTGAATGCAAGAGACATAAGCATCTCAAGTTCAAGACCAGCCTGAGCTACACAGTAAGTTCAAAGTCGGCGTATACAAGAGCTCTGTGCATCTAAGAAAGTATATGCAAGCCCCTGGCCTCAATCTCCAACATCAAAGAAAATAGATAGATAGATAGATAGATAGATAGATAGATAGATAGATAGATAGATAGATAGATAAAATATATTAGCACTTAAGGTTAGTGTGGGGGCCCACCAAGGTTTCCTAGTGGCTTTACCAGTAGGGCTGCATAAGAGGATGTTTGGACCACAGGCCTGGGTACCAGGTGTTGGGAAGGGTCTACACTTTTTATATCAATGCCAACTATTTTTTGAAAGAGCATTCAAGGAAGCAAAGAAAGATATAACGAGTAACATAATGACCAATTAGTAACATAATGACCAATTTAACGTACCACAGCCAAAAAAAAATTCACATTAAATAAAGTGTATAAACACCAGTAATTAAAAGTCAGAGATTGTCAATCTGGAGCAAAAAAAAAAAAAAAAAAAAAAGAGGGGCCAGAGAGACAGCTCAGCAGGTGAGGGTGCTTACCTCCAAAGCAGAAGGGTTCAATCCCTGGAACCCACATGGTAGGAGAGAACTGACTCCTACAAGTTGTTCATTGATTACATACGCACTGTGACATGTGAGCTCACACATATATATGCACACACAACGACTACTACTACTACTACTACTACTAATAATAATAATAATAATAATAATAATAATCAAAGAAGGAGAGAAAAGAGATGAGAACAACAACAACAAGTCTTAGCTTGGTTCCTGCTGCTGTGATAAAACACCACGATGAGAAGTGACTTGGGGAGGAAAGAGCTTACTTGGCTTACAGCTTACAGTCCATCGTTAAGAGAAGCCACAGCAGGAACTAAAGCAGAGGCCTCAGAGCAGTGCTGCTTCCTGGTTTGTTCCTCCTGGCTTGTTCAGCTGCTTTCATATACAACTCAGGACTGCCTGCCCGGGTTGGCACCACCCACATCAATCATCAATCAAGAAAATGCCCTACAGACTTGCTTACAGGGGATACAATGGAGGCATTTTCTCAATTGAGGTTCCTTTTCTGAGATAACTCTAGTTTGTACCACGTACACACACACACACACACACACACACACACACACATATGAAAAAGGAAAGGAAAGACCCCAGTAGGGCTTGTGGCTCCTACTTGTAGCCCAGAGTCCAGGCAGGAAGACTGTTTGAGCTCCAGGTCAACCTGGACTATATTTTGCCACCCTGACTCAGACAAACAAGCAAGCAAAAATGAAATCAAGAGATCCACTATAGACGTGAAGCTAAAAATAGAACCCGGGGGCCTGGAGAGATGGTTCAGCAGTTAAGAGCATTTGCTGCTCCTGTAGAGGACCTGAGTTCAGCTGCCAGCACCCACCTGATGGCTCACAGCCATAATATTCCAGTTACAGAGGATCCAATGCCCTCTTTTGGCCTCAATGGACACTGAACACACATGGTGCACAGACATATATGCAGGCAAAATACCCATACACATAAAATAAAAGTAAATAAATCTTTTCTTTCGGGCCTGGACAGATGGCTCAGTGGTTAAAGAGCACTGACTGCTCTTCCAGAGGTCCTGAGTTCTATTCCAGCAACCACATGGTGGCTCACAACCATCTATAGTGGGATCTGATGTTCTTTTCTGACATAAAGTTGTACATGCAGACAGAGCACTCATATCCATAAAATAAATAAATATTTTTAAAAAAATTATGTCAAAAGTTGAAAAATGAAAAAAGTTATGCCTTATTAAAACTATCAAAAGGAAACTGAATATTAATGTCAAAGTAGATTTAATAGCAAAGATTATCACCAAAGACAATTTTTTATGTTACATTTATGTTAGAAAATTTTATTTTATTAAAAAAAAAAAAAGGTTAAGGATTGGAGACACAGCTTAGCAATGTAAAGCACTTGTTTGCTGTTCCACAGTACCTAAGTTAGGTTCCCAGAATCCATGTCAGATGGCTCACAGCTGCCTGCAACTCCAGGTCCAAAGGACTGGTGCCCTCTTCTGGCCCCTAAGGGTACCCACATTCATGTGCACAGACACTCACACATACACAGAATTTTTTAAATAATTTTTTTTAAAGTTAAGGGGAAAGTGTCAATTCTGGGGCTGGAGAGATGGCTCCAGAGTTAAGAGCACTTCCTGCTCTTGCAGAGGACCCAGGTTCAGTTCCCAGCTCCCTCATAGTGTCTCACAACACTTTAATTCCAGTTCCAGAGAATCTGACCTAGCCTCCACAGGCACCAAACACAAATGTGGTATGAATAAATATACACATGCAGCATGCAGATAAATACCAATACACATAAATAAAGATAAAATCTTAAAAAACATGAAAGTGTCAACTCATCAAAATGGTATAAAAATCCTAAATGGTTATGAACCAAATAACTAAATTTCAATATGGATAATAGAAAACCTGATTGAATTCTAGGTAAATAAATGCACAATTTCAGTCAGATTTCAATATCCCCTACAAAACTTATAAAATAGCTTGACAAAAAGTAAGAAAATACACAAAAGACTTGAAAAACACTGGCAACCAATGGAACACCGAACAACAGTAAGAATACACATTATTTTACAAGGGATATTATGACAGACTACATCAGAAGGTATTTAAGCCTTAAAGAGTGACCACAGGCAAATTTAACTTAGAAATCAGGACCAGGCAGGAAGAACCAGTGCTTAATGTGAATGAGGCCCTGGTATCAATGGCCAGGATCAGGGAAGAAATTAAAAACCAAAAGTACATGTAGGAAATTCCCAGGTATTTGGAAACTGAACTCCTAAATGTGTGTATGCACACACACACACACACACACACACACTAAAGAAAATAGTACAATGGAAACTCCCCTTCCAGGAATCTATGAGGTTGACCCTAGCAAAGACTCCTAGTAGTAGGGAATATGGAACTGGCCATGTTCCGTAACCAGGCAAGACTTCCAGTAGAGGGACTGGGACACCAACCCAGCCACAAAACCTTCAATGTACAATTTGTCCAGCCTGCAAGATGTTCTGGGGTAAAGGTGGCTCAGAACTTGAGGGAGTGGCCAAGCCATGACTGGTCCAACTTGAGACCCATGTCACAAGAGAGAGCTCATGATTGACACTGCCTGGAGGGCTAGGAACCAGAGGCTGGACAGCCCAGAGACCTAGGATAGAACCGAACATGACCAGCACAAAAAAAAAAAAAGCTTAAGAGCACTGGCTGCTCTTCTGGAGATCCAGAGTTCAATTCCCAGCAACCACATGGTGGCTCACAACCATCTCTAGTGGAATCTGATGCCCTCTTCTGGCATAAAGTTGTACTTGCAGATAGAGCACTCATTTACATAACATAAATAAATCTTTATTAAAAAAAACAAAACTAATAATAATAATAATAATAATAATAGCTATATAGATCAAGTGGATAAAATTTAAATAACCCCCTACTCTGACTAAGTGCAATACTGTAAATGGATTCAATTATCCAATCAGAAGACTAGGAGAGGTTCAATGAACTAAAAAAACTCCATCTTTGTTCTTGTGTTTGCTGGAGACAGACTCTCTCTCACTCTGTAGTTCAAGCTGTTCTCAATCCTCCTCTACTTCTCAAGTGCTGGGATTACAAACACATCACCAGCCTGCTCAGCTCCCTTCCCGGCTCAAGGGCACACACAGACCGGAACTAAAGCAGTGGAGACCAGAAGTAAAGCCGTGGAGAAGCTATTCCACATAAGATATTCCACACCGACCGAAGCTTAAAGACAACAGACAGAGCTGTGCAAATATCAGACAAAATCAGCTGAGGGCACTTGCCACCAAGCCCGATGATCTAAGTTCAATACTCAGGACCCACATTTTAAAAAGAGGGGACTGACTCCAACAAATGATCTTCTGAACGCCACATGCACACACACACACACACACGCACCAAAAAAATTAGTTCATTTTTAAAATCTGTAGTGTTGGAAAGATGACTCAGTGATTCACAGTGCTTCCTGCTCTAGCAGAGGACACCCAGTAACAAGATAGCTTGAACCACAGAGTAGACCCTGTGTCAGAAAACAACCTCCACCCCCACACACACATCCCCCCCACCCTCCCATCCCCCCTCACCACCCAGCTAGAGAGATGACTCAGCAGTTAAGAGCACCTGCTGCTTTTACAGAGGAGGCAGATTCGATTCCTAGCACCGATTCCTAGCACCCATAAGGTGACTCACAACTATCTGTAACTTCAGTACAATGGGATCCCAAAACCCTCTTCAAGTCTCTGTGGGCACCAGAGAGCATGTGAACATGGTACACAGATATACATGCAGGGAAATATTTAAACACATTTAGAAAATAATAAATCAAAGAAATGTACAAAAAGGGGATAGAGGTACTGGAGAGAGATGGCTCAAAGCTCTTGCCCTGTTGCGTTCCCAGCACATCGGGTGGTTCCTAACTGCCCAGAACTCCAGCTCCAAGGAATCCAGCACCCCTAGCCTCCCAAGGGCACTTGCACTCACACAGACAAATGCACACCACAGAGACACACATTCACATATGCAAAATTTCAAAGAATGAAATAAATGTGTGTGTGTGTGTGTGTGTGTGTGTGTGTCCCCGTCCCAGACAGGATCTCTCTGTGTAGCCCTGGCTGTGCTGAAACATGCTCTATAGACCAGGCTGGCCTCAAACTCAGAGATCTGCCTGCCTCTGCCTCCCAAGTGTGGGGGAATAGAGTCATGCGCCACAACCGCCTATCAAAATAAATGTCTTTTTAAAAAATAAAATAAATCTTTTGAAAAAGTTTAATGCAATGAAGTGTCAAGGAAACAAAAATCAAAACTGCAGCAGAAGGGAGGGTTATCTGGGGGAGGAATGCGCAAACAAGAGAAGGGGAAGAGGGGAAGGAAAATAAGAACAAAGTGTAAAGACATAGACATCAGAGTGAAATCTGACTCTTTGTATACTAACAAAAACAGCAGTTAAACAATCCAGGATTATTCAGGTGCAGCAAAGCATTCCAGGAATTGCAGCACT
This sequence comes from Peromyscus attwateri, assembly GCA_902168425.1. Taxonomy (NCBI): domain Eukaryota; kingdom Metazoa; phylum Chordata; class Mammalia; order Rodentia; family Cricetidae; genus Peromyscus; species Peromyscus attwateri. The sequence goes on along the minus strand of CABHPP010141446.1, from coordinate 21,177 downwards.
CAGGAGGAGGAGATGGACGATCTGGAGTGAGCTCCCTTACAGTCATTTCAAGGCCAGCTGGACTGTGTGAGACTGTCTTCAAACCCACAAAACAAACAAGAGCTCTGCTAGAATGGCGTAGATTAGCAGTGTAGTGTGAGTACTGTCGAAGATTCTTGAGAGGAATCTTTGCAAGCTTAATATGTACCCTGTTCTAAAATAGGTATATATTATAATCTATAAAGTCACGTAACCTACCAAGCGCTCACTGGCTCACTCGATAAGCCTGGACCCTCCTGTGAATTCCAGCTCTTCTCTCAAAAAGATACCCCCTCCCTTAGAAGACTATGACCTTAGCTCACCAAAGCAAAAGAAAGCACAAATTACATAGTTTTCTCTGTGGTGTTGAAGGAAATGGCAAATCGGAGCACATCCCCTTCCCCACATGGGCGATGTCACTAGGTTATTTTGCCCGCGGAAAGGTTAACGGCATCAATATCCAGTTTAGTCCTAGTTGGGAAGTGGGTCACATTCCTGAAATAGGTGTGGAAACAGCCCACTGCCACCACTGCCACCACCACCCCACCCCAGAGAAACCCTCTCTTGGGGGGGGGGGGGTGGACCCAGGGCCAAAGCCCTCCAGTTGAGCGAGACACGATTGCTCTGAAGAAACAATGCACCAAGAAAAATGAGGAGGCTACAGAATATGCTAAACTTTTGGCCAAGAGAATAAAGGAAACCAAAGAAAAATGCCAGGAACAGATTGCCAAGAGACAAACTGTCCTTGCTGAGAACTTCTACTTTTAACTCTGGGTCCAGTCAAAAATAAGTCTTTAAGAGTATCAAATAAATGATCAGACCTTGAAAAAATAATAAAATAAATCTTTAAAACAATGTGTGAATTCAGGAGGGGAAAATGGGGGCGGGGGTGGATAAGGGAAAAAGTGAAGGGAGGGATTGGGGATATAGGTTTGATCAAAACACGTGACATGCATGCATGAAATTCTCGAAAAGAAAAAAGAATTTTAAAAATATCACTAGGCCAAGTGTGGTGGCACACTCCTATAAATCCTGTGTTGGAGAGCAGCCTAGGCTACACAGTGAGTTTCCAGTCAGCACCAGCTCCTTGAGGGAAGGTGAGCCGATTCCGCGAGTAAAAGGGCTCACTGCTCAAGTCTGGTGCACTCCACCCTGGAACCCAAGACAGAAGGAGAGAACCAACTCCACATGAGTGCCAAGGCACAAAACTGGCCACACTGCTAATAATAAATACAATTCAATAATGAAAACACATGAAGGGATGGCAAGGTGGTTCAGCAGGGAAAGGTGGCCACTACCAAGGCAGATGACCTGAGTTCCATCCCTGGGACCTGTGTGGTAGAAGAAGAGAACCAAACCCCAAGCATTGTCCTCCGTCACTGAGACACTTACAGACACACTGACCCAGATGCACACACACACACACACACACACACACACACACACACACACACACACAATATATAGGTGCACATAACACAAACTGGGAAGAGGAGGCAAGAGCATCTGTAGTTCAAGGTCATCTTCTGTTACATTGGCTACATAACAAGTTCTGAGTTACAGGAGACTCTCATAAATAGATAAATTACAAATAAATAAATAAATAAATAAATAAATAAATAAATAGGAGGCAGGGAAATAAATCGGTGAGTAAAGCATTCCATACAAGCATGAAGAGTTCAGATCTGCAATACCCACGTGTAGTAGTGGCAGCCCACCTGTTATAACCCACTACATGAGAGTCAGAGACAGGGCAATTACCACAGCAGGCTGGTATAAAGGTAAACCATCCTATTGCCGGGGGTTCTAGACAGCCTGCTTTTGCTTTAAGGAACTCTCAAACTTTCCTCTGAAACTTTGAAGACCAGACGTCCATCATCTGCTCTGCTCTCAGCATTGTATTCCAAGGTCTTACGATAGCTCATTAAACTCTGAACACTCAGTGGCCCCAAGTCCCAAGTCCTTCCCCAACCCTCCCCAAACCATGCACAGCTCTGTCACAGCAATATCCCGCAAACCTGGTACATACTAACTTCTGTCACCGTTGGGGATTCTATTACTGTGATGAGCAGAAGTAACCTGGGGAAGAAAGTGTTTATTTCATCCTTACCAGCTTATGGATTCCCTAAGACACTGTCTCTGCTCCTCAGGTTGAGCATGTTTACTGACAAGACCGGGGAGACAGTAAAAAGCTCAGTGATGCTCAGGATTGGGGAACACAGATGAGGAGGCAGAGGGCCGTGATAATGGGTGGACCGTCATAGGTTTGTTCAGACCCATAGACTGTGAGACACAAGGAGTGACCCTGATGCAAACTATGGGCTTTGGTGATAATGACACATCAATCACAGCTAATGTCCACTCTGGTGTGACACATTGTTAGTGGGGAAGGCTAAGAGTATATGGGATATTCAGGTAAAGCTGTCCTAAAAATTAAGTCTTTTTAAAAAATTGCCTTTCCATCTTTCAACCTATAAAACACTAGGTCTAAAAATATTGCATGGAGGGAAGGAATGCTTAGGGAAGTCTGGAGGACAAAGCAAGGGGGCAGGGAGGTTTGGACTTAGCTTTGGAATTCCTGAAAGTTTGCATGAATGTGCTTATTCAGTTCCATTATTGCTCAGGGTCTAGGGTGTTTTCTCCAAACTTTTGGTACCAACTCATTAGCAAGCTATGAAATTAGTTTTGTTTGTCATAACTAACATTTTTTTACACAAGAATAGAAAAAGACAGGGAAGGTACCAATGTAGAGTGGTGGCATTGTGCTTTCCTACCATGTTCAAAGCTCTGAGTTTCTTCTTCTGCACCAGAAAGGGGGAAATCCTGGTACAGAACACATGGTAAACCTTGTTTTGTGGAATGTGTACTTGGATTTCTCTTATATGCACTGGTTGTGTTAGTTACTTGTCTATTGCTGTGATAAAACACCATGACCAGGGTGACTTATACAAGGAAGGGTTTTTTTGGGCTTACAGTTCCAGAGGGTTAGAGTCCATGCCGGTGGAGTGAAGGCCTGGTGCAGGAACAGGAGCCTGAACTGAAATCAGGAAGCAGAGAGAGTGCACTTGAAATCTTTCAAAGCAGGCCTTCAGTAACACACTTTCTCCAACAAGACTACACCTCCTAAGCCTCCTCAAACAGCTCCACCAAACAGGGACCAAGGAATCAAATGCGCGGGACTATGGAAGACATTTTCATTCAAACTACCACAGTGGTTCACAATCCAAGACAAGCATAGTTAGAGTTATAAAATCAGAGATCCTTCAGAAAGGGGTCACTCAGTTGGAGAATTAGCTGAGTTTGATGAGTCAAATGAAGTTTCAATATTAACACTTCACAGCCCATGCCCGCTGGTGTACTCGCTAATCCTAGCACTGGGAGCTGGGGCTTATGGGTAGAGAGAAGGTTGGAAATGAAGGAAGACTTGAGTTCCAGGCCAATCTAGTCTACATACAAATTCTAGACCACCCAGGGCCACAGAGTGAGAGTCTGTCTCAAAAAGAAAGGGGAAGGAGGATATTAAGGATATGCTCAATTAATTGCTTTTACATTTCGTGTGTGTGTGTGTGTGTGTGTGTGTGTGTGTGTGTGTGTGTGTGTGTGTATTCATAAAACAGCTGCCTCTGCATCCCAAGTGCTGGGATTAAAGGAATATGGCGCCCTGCCCACCCTTTGTAGAGCTGGAGTTACAGATGGTTGTAAGATGCCCAATAAGAGTGCTGGGAAATGCACCTGGGTATTCTGGAAGACTAGCAAGTGCTCTTAACTACTCACCTGTCTCTCCAGCCCCCAGGTTTAACTATTAAAACACTATCCTTTCCACTAAGACTTAGGAGTTTGGGGCTAGAGAATGGCTCATCATCGAGTTAAGAGCACTGGTTGTTCTTTCTAGAGGTCCTGAGTTCAATTCCCAACTACCATGTAGTGGCTCACAACCATCTATAGTGGGATCATATGCACAAAATAAATAAGTCTTTAAAAAAAAAGACTTAGAAATTCAGTTACATGTGATGGCTCAACCTGTTACTTACTATTTTTTTTTTTTTTTTAGAAATCCAAGATCCTGGGTGGTGCATGCCTTTAATCCCAGCACTTGGGAGACAGAGGCAGGATTTCTGTGAGTTAGAGGCTAGTCTAGTCTACAAAGCAAGTTCCAGGACAGCCAGGTCCTTCCTTCCTTTAGAAAAGGACATGTGTTTATTGCAGGTTGTGGTGATGTAACCCTGTAATCCCAGCATTTGGAAGGTGGAAGCCTGGGGATCAGGAGTTCAAGATCTGCCTCAGTTCAAAGTTAGCCAGACCTACATGAGACTTCAGTCTATAAAAAGAAAATAATAAACAAGCAAGCAAATAAAGAGAACGTGTGGAGCAATGATTAGCCTCACAGAAAACAAAACAGAATGTTGCCGTATTAGCGGATGGTGTATTCAGATTTGCTATCTGCAGATTTTGTAATTCTTAGTTGAGAATTGTTTGCTGTGCCTTATAAATATTCTTTGAAGTAGGAGCCCTTGTATCAGGAAAATCATTTTCTTGGGATATTAATTCACATCCTTTGCCTGTTATTTATTTACATGACTTTAAAAGCAATTAAGACATTTAGAAAACACATTAAACTACAGATTAATGTGCATTTTTCTCTTGGACTATCTATCACTCAAAGGTTTACTGTACCCTTTTCCACCAGTGAGATAAATGTTTCGGAAGCAAAGAGGCATATTTCCTTTCTGTCTGGTTTCTTAGAATTCATTTAAACACGCTTATTGAAATATCCTGTCATGTAATATTTTAGCAAGATGCCCTAAATATATACAGCTTGCAGACGGTAAACATTGCAAGACAAGATTGCTACCATGTTTTCTTCCTTAGGCAAACAATACCACGGGCAAAATGCCATGTGTAAACAATTGCAGAGGTATGTAAATGAAATTAGCATAGTGAAAGCTTAGGCTTAGCTATTTTCTTCTGAGTCTTTTAAATAAGAGTGAATATTCAAATAAGGTAAATGCTTTGGGACATCAGGGTTCTTTGTGAGTTTCTTTTCCCGGTTCTCGAAGAGGACTTACCGCCAAACTAAATACCACTTTCTCTAAACAACATCTGAGTCAGATCACAAAGAAAACACTTCCCTCTTTAAGACGTTGTGTTTAAATAAATTTAAATTCCTAAAGAGTCCTGGTGAGTTTGCTAAAACCACCATAGACGGAATACTCCCAGTGTAGTTCCTTGAAACCGGTCTTCTGTTCCTAGGAAGGAAAGCTGCATGTCAAAACCAGGTCTGCCTTCTGTTAACCAACCCGTCAGGACACTGAGCCATCTGAGCTAATACATGAAGATTCACAGTCTCCGGGCCATGGCTTAGCATAAAATATTCCGGGAGAGAATAAATATCGGGGGTAGCTGGCACCTTTTAGCAGTTTGTTACAGGTGGGGGTGGGTGAGCGGGCCTTGGACTGAAATCTCAATCTAGTCTACCTTCCCTTTGTGATACAGCACTGAGGACGAGGTAAAGCCCGCCAGTAGACGCTCAGTTTTGTTTTCAGCTTTAGGAATGTTATCTTCTTTATTCAAAGGGAAACAAACGCTTACATTTTTGTTGTTAAAACTACAATATTGGTTCCCATAAAATTCATAGGCCTCGGTTAGTTTTCTGTTCGTGTGAACCCACCAATTAAATACATAACTAGTTTAACACCAAGAGTTAGCAAAATTGCCCCCTTTCCCTTCCCAGACTGGCTTGGACCTGCCTCAGCCTGGAAAGTGCCAGGGTGTGATTACAGGTGCATCACCACACCTAGCTTGAAAATACTCTTTTTAAAAGAAAGAATTCTTCCAGATGGTGGTGGCGGCACACACTTTTAATACCAGCATTCAGGACACAGTGGCAGGCAGATCTCTAAGTTCGAGGCCAGTCTGGTCTACAAAACAAGTTCCAGGACAGCCAGAACTACACAAGGAAACTGTATCATGAAAAACAAACAAAAAAAACAAAAAACAAAGAAACAAAAGGAAGGATTCCACCAGGATACAGCCCAGTGGGAGAGCACTGGCCTGACAAGTTCAAAGTCTCAATACCTCAATTAAAAAAAAAAAAATCTTTCAAAAAAAATAATCAATAGACAAAAGAATTCCTTTAGTTGCTGCTAGGGGTTAAAGCAGTGATTGCCACATGTGTTCGAGTCACTTTTTAGCTGTGTGACCACGAACACGTGACTTAATGACTAAATAATGAGGAGGTTAGCTGGATGTTGTAGTGCATGGCCCGTATGTACACACAGTCTCAGCCTTTGGGAGGTGAGGTCAAGAGGGTCGAGAGTCCAAGGCCAGCCTCCTTCTTACATAGTAAGTTTGAGGTCAGCCTGGGCTAAAAGAGACCCTATCAACAAACACATTTAATAAAAAGAAAAGAAAAGAAAAAAGAACCTACTAGTTAAGGTTGTTGGGAGAATCAAATAAAACTGTGCAAATAAGGACCAGCTGCAGGAATGAGCACCCGGAAGCTTCACAGAAGGAAGGAAAGAAGACTGGATGCAGAGAAATGAAGGGAAGGGTGGGGGGAGGCAGAAATGTGCTATTACAATCACTTCTTTTTTTTTTTTTTCTTTTTTCTTTCTTTTTTTTTGGTTTTTTTGAGACAGGGTTTCTCTGTGTAATTTTGGAGCCTGTCCTGGATCTCGCGCTATAGACCAGGCTGGCCTCGAACTCACGGAGATCCACCTGGCTCTGCCTCCCGAGTGCTGGGATTAAAGGTGTGCACCACCACTACCCAGCTACAATCACTTCTTGTAAAGTACACTCACCATACTTGGCAAGCAGTCATATTACCTTCATGTCCCCCTATTCTCCATATTCTCTAGCATGTACCTGAGCTACTGACACCCGACACAGCCGGGCAGTGATGGCACGCGCCTTTAATCCCAGCACTCGGGAGGCAGAGCCAGGCGGATCTCCGTGAGTTCGAGGCCAGCCTGGTCTACAGAGCGAGATCCAGGACAGGCACCAAAACTACACAGAGAAACCCTGTCTTGGAAAAAAAAAAATTCAATATTCATATTTTAAAAGAGCAAGTACAACTGGACCACAGCAGTTCTGGATCTAGGTAGGCACAGCTGGCATTTCTCTTCTTTCACTTGCTGTGGGTATACCAGCTGTCAGGTCTAAAGATCACTATTGTAAAGGCTGATCTAGCAAGAAGCAGACCTCTACAAACAGCCCTGCAGTGGACTGCAATCAAACAATGGTCGCCCTGGCCCGCAGCTTTAGGCCATCACATGAGATGTTGGGGAAGCACAGCCAGTTGGTACCCACTCTGAATTCTTTACTCACAGAAACCACAAGAAAATATTTGGTGGAGATGGGAGTGTGGGGGGGGTAAGAATAAAGTTTAATAATAAATATGAATGATAATGTCACCATAACTGGGAGTGTAAGTACACAACTGTAATTCCAGCATTAGGGAAGGAGAATTAGGATGGAAGCAAGAGAATCCAGCGTCCAGAGTCATCCTCAGCTACAGAACTAGTTCAAAGCCAGCCTGGGGTACATGAGATATTCTCTCTCTCTCTCTCTCTCTCTCTCTCTCTCTCTCTCTCTCTCTCT
>CABHPP010141446.1:0-10071 GCA_902168425.1 Peromyscus attwateri | reverse complement strand
TTCTTTCTTTCTTTCTTTCTTTCTTTCTTTCCTTCTTTTCTTTCTTTTCTTCTTTTCTTTTCTTTTGGTTTTTCCAAGACAAGGTTTCTCTGTGTAATAGTCCTGGCTGTCCTGGAGCAATCTGTAGACCAGGCTGGCCTTGAACTCATTGAGATCCTCCTGCAACTGCCTCCCAAGTGCTGGAATTAAAGGCGTGCACCTGGCCCTGCGTGAACTCTCAGAATAGTTTAAACAACCCATTTACTATCTCTATTCTTGTTCTTTTCAATTTACCCTTCCCATGCCCTCAAAAGATCATTCAAAATGTTATTCTGATCATATACACAAAATCCTCTATCAGCTTCTTATCAGCTTTAGACTTTACTTGTTTTTCTTAATTATGCATGTATGTGTGTGTTTGTATGCACAGTCCATGCATCTGCACACATGTGCCACAGTACATGTGTGAAGGTCAGAGGGCAACTTGTGGGGGTCGGTTCTCTCCTTCCACCATGCACAGTTCCTAGTGACTAAAGCCCCTTTACACACTGAGCCATCCAGAACGCCCCACTTACCTGTTTTTAGAGCGTTGGTTTATTTGTTTGGGTTTGTTTGTTTTGTGGTTGTTGTTTGCAGGGCAAGGGCTTTGCACAGGCTAGAAAATCCCCCTGCCGTGGAACAATTTCCAGCCCTGCTTATGTGTTTTTGAGGTAGGGTCTCCTGTAGTCCAGGCTGGCCTCAAACTCATTATGTAGTGAGGATGACCTTGAATTCTTACTCTTACTGCCTCTAACTCTCAATGCTGAGCTTATTTTGTTTATTTGTGTTTGTTTTGAGGCAGGATTTCACTTTGTACCTTAGTCTGGCCTGGAACTACCTATGTAGATCAGGCTGGCCCCAAACTCTAGGCAATCTTGCCTCTGCCTCCAGAGTGCTGGGGTTACAGATATGCTCCACTAATCTGGGCCAATGCTGTCTATGAGGGAACCCTCACGATTTTCCTCCACTCACCACCTCCTAAGCCCGGTCACTGCCCTATCTTCTCTCAGATGTCCCAAAACCATTTTCTGCCCCTATTTTGCATAGCTCTTCATCTTGATCCAGGCTCTGCTCTCTGCCTAACTCTTCCTCTCTTCATCTGCCCACCTGCTACTCATCATCAGAGACAGTTTAAGGGTCATTTCCTTTGGGAGACTTCCCTACATATACCTCGTCTCCTCTCCAGGCAGACTACACTGCACTCCCGTAGCATTCTATGATGTGTCTGTATAACTCATCATCCTGCAATTTAACCGTGGAGTCCTTGAATAAGTACTCCATCAGAGCAGGCTGCATCTTACTCATCTGTTCTTGCAACCATTATTTGAGCCCTACACTTCCAGGTGCTGGGCTGGAGGCTAAGGATGCAATGGCGGGGGTGGGGGGGTGGGGGGGGTGGGGGGGGGGGGGGGGTGGGCACACGCGACATGGTCAAAACTCCTGAAGTAGTTAGCATTTGGAAGATGCCGCTTGCCTTCTCACTCCTTATTCCAGTTCTAGGCTTGTATAAATGTGATAAAGTCAGAAAAGTCAGGGGGTCTACCACTTGGCCCTTTCAATAATCTCTCCTGTAGTTACCTTCCTGGTAATCTTTCCCATTTACATATGTGCCCATTGAAATGCCTCCTGTGTGTTTACTAGTCAGCATCCTTTCATGCCTTCCAAAAGGAGGTCACAATAGCCCCAGGCAAAGTTCCATTTTTCAAAAAGAACGTTGTTTTTTTTTTTTAATTGTGAATGTGTGCGCGGATATGTTCATGTATGTGGGTGTATGTGGAGTGCCTAAGGAGGCCAGAGGAGTCAGTCCCCTACAGCTGGGGTGACAGGCGGTTGTGTGCTGCCCTCTGTCAGTGCTGGGACCTGACCAGCCCTCTGCAAGAGCAGTACATCTCCCTCTTAACGTCTCCAGCCCCGAAGTTCCACTTTTTCACTCCCCCCCCCCCACTTTCTTCCTTCTTTGATGTCCTGGTCACACTGTGTGTGCAGTTGTACTGTGCATTGTACTGTGCATTTCCCTCCTAAGCACCTCTGGCTCTCCAGAGGTGCTGTTAGGCACTCAACCTAGTACTTTCCCAAGGTGTTTGCAGTTTTTAGTTCCCTTCTTCCTAATATTCCACTGATATCCCTAATGTCAGTAGCTAGACTGTGTGTTTGGTTTGATTTGCAGTTTTTTTTTTGTTTTTTTTTTTTCTGGTTTTGTTATCTGTTCTGAGCCAGGGTCTCCCTACCCAATCCAGGTTGGCTTGAAATGGCGGCGGTTCTCCTGCCCCAGCCTTCAGAATCCTGGAATTACTGGGATTGAGGGTGTGTCACCTCACGCAGCTTTCTCCCCTGAACCGGAAAGTCTCACCCCTTCTCATTCTCCACTCCATCCGGGCCCTGCTGAGCTGTCCTTTTTGCCTAAGGGAGATTCTGTAGCCTGCTCTTCCTCAGACTTTCAATTCTTTTCATCGCTAGCACTTTCTAGAGCCTAAAACAGGCTCTGGAAATAAAGTATTAGTGAATGCATAGTTATAAACAAATACCCCCCCCCATATCCCAAGAGTTTCTACATCACAGGAAAGCTACAGCGGGAGGGAGCCAGAAACATCCAAATTGGGTCCAAGGGAAAAAAAAGTCACTTTTAAAAAGTATGTGAGAAGTTAAAAGTGTGTTTCAACAGTCCGGTGTTTCAGCACAGGGCTTTGGGTTTTGTAAACTCTGTTGGACCTCCCGTGTGAACAGAGTATACACTGCACTGGTGTTTCTGTATGCTATTCAAGTTTTCCCCAGGATGTGTGCGAAGCAGAGGCGTGGTGTTTTCAGATTTTGCCAAGGGAAGGACAGCCTGAGCTGGAGCTCTGGAACCTAGGTACCATTTGAAATTTAGTTTCTCAATGCGTTTATTTCCGAGTAGAGAGGACAGGGAATTCCTGCATAAACATAAAACCATGAACATTTTGGCGGACAGCGTTCTAATAGGTGTTCTAGGTCATTCAGGTGCTTGGGGTCATGCATAAATAGGAAATGGATTGCATGCTTCCCCGCAGAGAATCCTTCCCGAGGCCTGATACTCCTCCCTCTCCTCCCCTCCCGCTCACAAGGCAGAATCCCCACGAGGCCTTGGCAAGGGGGGTCTAGCGACCGAAGCAGAATCATCCTCTCTCCTGCCAGGTCCCGAGATGGCAAAGATTCTTAGGCCAGGTTTTTCCACACACACCCCCACCACCCGTGAGGCTCTGCTCCCAAGGCAAGGCAGGCAGGACTGAGTTGCGATGTGGAGAATTCGATGTCCGAGAGACCTCCTCGGAGGAGTGGATCGAGTTAAATATAACTGCGCGAATGGAATGGCGCTAAAAATAAGGTAGCAGCTGGCAGGTCCTCGGCCCTGTCCCGGGAAAGGAGGGGGCCAGAGTGGTCCCGCGCTGGGAGCGGCCAGAAGGTACAGCGTCTGCAGCCTAGGTCCAAGGATCACCGAGGTTCCACTCAATGTTGGAAGCCGGAAAGGGGTGTCCGTCAGGCTGGCAAATCTCAGGCTAGGCATCAGGATGCTCTGGGCTTTCAAAGACGTCAGAGGGCATGCGCACGTGCCTGGAAGTGAGGGTAGAAGGGCGGGGCGTCCAGATGTCATGCCCCGCCACCAGGGGGAGCTGAGGGGAAGAGGAGAAGACGCGGACCCTGGGGGAGGTGCGTGGACCCCGGAGATGTGGGTGCATCGCTGTCACCACGCGCTCCCTCGAGGCCCACGGGTGGTCGCGTTCTCTCGGCGCCCCCGCTCTCCCCGTCTCAGTGCCCCACCATCAGACCCACAATTGAAACGTTTCCAAAACGGGCTATTTATTTGCTCCCAATAAATCGATCGGCGGTGATTAAGAAATCGATGTGGCCTGGGTGGGCAAGTCTCTCGCTGCCATGGAAAGAAGCTTTTGCGCGCGCCCGCAGGACGGCAGAGGGCCAGCCAGCCCCGGCTGGGGACAGGCGTGCGGGGACGGTCACACCCGAGGACCCGGTACCTGGGCACCCTGGCCCAGAGGGGAAGGGGGGTCGCGTCCCCTCCGACTGCGAGCGGCGGACAGCAATGAGACTCGCCTCGGCCCCTTCCCTTTTTTCTCCAGCTCGCGGTGGAGCTTGGGGCCGCCAGCGGCCGGCGTGCGGCTTTGAGGCTTTTGTTGCTCTTCGGCCGGCTGAATAGGGATTTTGTAAAGCGGGACAGATAAAAATGAGCAGCATCATATTGTTTGACAGAATGATCCCGCGTGATGAAGTGTCGGCTCCGAAGGGGGTGAAAATGGTGAATTCCTAAAAACCCAGCCCTCGGCTTCTCCAGCAGCTACCGTTAGCCTGGAGGGACCCAGCGGACGCCGGGCCCGCGGTGTCGCATAGAACAGCGTCGGCAAGACTCTAGCTTTCAATGCCAAGTCATTTTTAAGCCCCGATCCTGCCCAGGATCTTTCTCCTCGCGAATGAAAGGAACAATTTTCGAGAGAAAGGCTCGTTTTGATTAAATCTGACATGCTGCTGATAACTCCATGCTAATGTGAAATAATTAACATAATAGCCATAATTAAAAGCACGCTAACAATGCCATAAATTTATCACACAATTTTACTAGCTTTCTGCCCCTAACTGCTCTCTCATCGTTAATTAAACGTGTTGCCTTTTACAGAATGGATGTTTATACATTTCCAATATAAATAAATTCGAAACCATCCTCTGTCTCCCCCCCTCTCTGTTCTCCTTTCCTTTTGGTCTCTCGCCATTTATAGGCACGCGGACTGTAAGTACCAGGTACTGAAAATAAATGAAGTTTTGAAATGTAAATCTAAACAAGAACATTAAATTAGCCTCTCCCCCCCAACCCTTCCCCAAAAAGCTCTGAAGAGGTATGGGGGCCGGTGTTTGGGGGGTGAAAGTGTGTTGAAAAGCATTCCCATTGGGCAGTGGATATATTCTGCATGGGTCGGGACCCCAGACACCACCTCTGCCCTTCCCACCTTCTTCGGTGGCAGCCATCCAGACAAAGAGGTTGATGATGGTTTAATAAGTCTATGAAAATTGTCCAGAAGGAACAGACTTCGGCTTGGGGGCTAGGTAATGGATCCTGGAAGGAGGGCTGCCTTTCAAATAATTCCACCCATGGTTTGTTTTCTCTGCTAAAGAAAGTAGCTGCCCTGAGTGGGGGACGCTCCCCTGACTTCTCCGGAGGAGGCTGCTTCTCCGGAGGTGGCCTCGCCTTCCCGGATTGTTAGAAAAGTGCATTTGCGCGCAGGATCATTCGTCTGCTTCAACGACTTGGTCAAGCCCACGCCATAGTCCCTGACTTAGGGGAAGATAGCGACAGGGGGTCGCGTAGGCCTGCGTGGACCATTATGCTTCCCGCACTCTCTGACCCAGCCCCTCCTCCGGTGTTGACCACTTAAGAATCCAAATTGAGTTGTAATTAATTTCCCCCTTCTCCGTCATAAATTGTTCCATCCACATCCTCCCCTTCCAGGACGCACACACTAAATCTCTCCTCCTCTGGAGACGTCTCAATTTTCCTTCCTATCGATCCTGAGCACTCTTTCCTCCTGTAACTAGACCCTTAGTTCCCCCTTCACTCCCGGGCCTGTTTCCGCGTCTCCTCCAGCCCGGAGTTTCTGTTCACTTCACTCTCATTAGGCAGAATCATTCCCAACACTTGAGCAGGTGAGACCGCTGGCTGCCATCTTCCTTTTAAATATCTCATGGGAAGCTTGCGAGCTGACCCAAGCTGTCACTCTCATGCTTAACTGTGTTAGTGTGTGCGCCCCTTCTCCCTCAGTGCCCCAAAGAATCTTTGGCGACTGAATGTTTATCCTTGCCTACCATTTCTGTTCCCTGTACCACTCCCTCTCTCCCCCAATGTGTATCACGCCCCCCTCCTCCCTCACATCTCTATTTCTATCCCTAAGTTTGGCGGTAACCGAGGACCTGGGTTTTTTAGATGCAAGCTACAATCTCGCTGCTGTTTAGCTTGGAATCCAGGCAGCTTCCCGCGATGAGGGCCCCTGGAACCTTCCGGTCTACCACCTGTACTGCCGCTCAGCCGCCTTCTCTCGCACAGAGGCTGTGCCGACAGCAGTGTCCACCCGGCAGGAGGAAAGCCACAGCGGGTCCCCAAACAGAGCGACCGCGGGAATCTCCGCGGCCTCCCCTAGAAATCGATATTAAGCCACTAGGCCCGCGCGGGCTCCAGGTTTGGGGGCAGCCAGCAGCCAGTAGGTTCTGCACGTCTCATCATTTAGCTAATCGAGTCGAAAAGTTTCTGTAGGGGCCGGACCCAGCATCAGATGGTAACACTGATTGAACAAGAGATTAGCACAATAGAGCTCTAACCGAGGGGAAGCGTTGCTTTTCACGCTACGCACCGTAATTAATGGTATGAATCAATTAATTTGACTTTTATTGTGTCGAAGGAAAAAAGCGCAACAAATGGAACCGGCAGCTGGGAGTTGTCCACCACCCGGTTCCCTAGAGAGGTTCCAAGGAGACACACGGGAATGGACCGCCCAGATCCGGCCTTGGCGGAGGGGGGAGAGGCTGCCAACGGCGACGCGGAGAAAGTCTCCTGAGCCAGCTCAGGCCCACGGAGAAATCGAAATTAGGCTCATTTGGAGACTATCTCAAAAGGAGCCCCCGTAAGCAGCCTTGGAGCCTGGGTTCTCGCGCGCGCACCGGTACGCACCGGTCCACTGGAGGCCTGGCTCTCAAGACCGCAGTCCGGTCCGCGCAGAGCTTTGCGCCTGCGGCTATCGCCTGGCAATCCAAGTTGGGTAAAAGGCGTTCCTGAATTGGTAAATTTTGATTATGTTTTATTTTCCTCCCCACCTTTCTTTGAGTCGCTTGGGCAGTTGCCACTGTAACCTCTTGCCTAGGGTGATAGGCAGCCAGGCCCAGGTCGTAGCTCCTGTCGGTTTCGAGAGAGGACTGTCTAGTCAGCGTAGAAGATGTTTTTATGAGCCAGGGGGTCACAAGTGGTGCAGCAGCAGAAATCAACTCAGACATGCGTTTTAGGGTCAGGTGTAACCCCGAGAACAACTGGAAACAAAAAACATGGAGATTCCAGACTTCTCTGGATAGTCAGTTGCCTCCACCCACCCTGCCGCAGCCCCAACACGGAACATCATCAAAGTCCATATTCAAAAGGATAGTGGTATTAGCTGGGGATAATAGTCAATCTGTGTGTCCTAATGCCTGTTTAAAAAAAAAGTTTACAGATTAAAACAATTTTTTTTTATTAATTTGATGTTCCTGGGAAAGTGGGTCTAGGTGACGGCACAGGACATGGGAATCAGAAGCACACTGGCAAACTGGAAGTACATAACTTTCCCACTATTTTCTATAAGCATCACAGAAATTGTTTCTTCCCTGACTTCCTCTCTCATTCTTTAACACCCTGGGAGAAAAGGCCTTTCCATCCCAGGCCTTCAGCTGACAGACTAGTCTGGTTTCAAGAGGGCCACAACCGGTAACTGCTCTCCTCTGACAGAGAAGCGGCCTAAAGGCAGAGGGAAAAAAAACAAGGATTCTAAGAACCACCGGGGGTGGGAGGAGCGGCTCCCCTCGGATGTACCGAATCCACTAGTCCCAGGAGCACTAGGCTCCAACTCTGGGTCAGTTTAAAGCCCCCTCCCCCTCCCTCCCCAGCATCTCTGGGAATTCCTGGTCTTTCCTACCATCGCTGGCTTTCCTGGTCAGGGAAACTCCATGTGCGCTGGACTCATCCTCGCCTCTTCTTTGGAGCAGGTTTCTACACAGGTTAAGTCTTGAAGGGTTTGCCTGTGCTTTAAGAAATAACTCACATTAGTTAGAAGCAAAGGTGAACTCACCCCCGCCGGCATTGCCCTAGAGCACTGTGGTTCCTTGGAGGCCGTGGCCTCTGCTCAGGAAGTCTGCGCCCGCTCCCCACAATTTTCCAATTGTCCCAGTCCGTGCGCGACGTCTAATACCAAGGCCCAATGCCTCCTTCCCACTCCACCCCACCCGACTTACCCAGGCCGCTGCCAACACCTGCTCCATTTCCAGCTCATTTCCGACTTTTTCTGTGCTAAGTCGTTTAACAACTCCAACAGCCAGTTATGGCTTCTTTGTTTATAGGTTCCCTGTTATTTTACGTTCTTTTTATTTCTCTGCAACTATCCTAATAGGTTAATCGATAGCTATTTTCTGACCCCGGGAAACCCCAGCTGATGGTGTTGTGACCACGCGAATATATATATGAATATATGAGCAAGCCCGCGTGGAGCCAGGGAAGCTAGGATAAGGCTTGAGTAGTTAGGTTTGAGAGTGATGGGGGAGCACATCAGCAGGTGTCTTGTCTCTAGAATAGCCCTGAGACGGGAGGGGGTATGAGGCCTAATTAGGAAAAGGGAGCCGGATGTGTTCCCTTAATCCTTGAATCGAAAACAAACAAAAACCCAAACCAAAGCAAAATCATAAGTTTTCTTAAAAACAACAATCTTGATCTGCTCTGCGAGTCGGTCTAAATAATAATAGCAAAGTAGGGAAGGCAGAAAAGGGCAGGGGGCAGAGAAGGCAGGGCGGTAGGAGCCCTGCGGTCCGGAGGACACTCTCTGAGGCCCACACCCTCTCCACCCCCACCCACCCACACTCACGCCCTCCCTGGACCCGGCGCCGGGCTCCAGCGTGGGCAGGGGTCTCCCGGCAGCCCGAAGAGCTCTCGGGGCCCACGGGATGCTAGCGCCTTGTCGGTCAGGAGTTGCGCTTCTCTTGTCCCTTTGTTGACAATTCCCTGAACCAACTTGAGTTTGGCCGGCTCCACCGCGGCCCTGACGTCACGCGCGGTCACGTGGCCCCGCCTCCCGCTGGATCTTTAAGTAGAAAGTAATCTATCAGGCCAGTCCTTAAAACGGGACTTTCGACTACCCGGGCTTGGCGTCCCTGTCACCCCCACCCCACCCCCGCGGTTGCCCCTGTCCGCGCCCTCCGGAGCTGCTTGGCACCCGGCGTCCCGCTCTCGCCCTGGACAGCTTCTGAGCCCCACTCCCAAGCCAGAGAGGCCGAAGAAGGCTGGCGAAGTGAGGGGGCGCGGCGTGGAGGAACCTTCGGGGTCGCGAGCAGTAGCTGCCGCCTCGTAGGGAAGCGTCGGGGACCTCAGGAGTTCGTCGTGGAGCGCGGCTGCCAGCGGCGGAGCGCAGCGCCCGCCCCGCGCGATGCCGGGCCTCCGGGTGTGAGCTGACCCAGGAGGGCCCCCGAAGCTACCTGTCCCCTCCCCTCCCCCTCCGCTCTCTTTCGGGGGGCACCCGCACCCCCTTTCCCTGAGGTCCGCGGCCGCCCCTCACGGACCCCCTCGCTCTCTGCTCGCTCCCGGCCGCCGCCACCAACCCCGTGGAGGGATGACCCTCTCCGGCGGCGGCAGCGCCAGCGATATGTCCGGCCAGACGGTGCTGACGGCCGAGGACGTGGACATCGATGTGGTGGGCGAGGGCGACGACGGGCTGGATGAGAAAGACAGCGACACGGGCTGCGATAGCCCCGCGGGGCCGCCGGAGCTGCGCCTGGACGAGGCGGACGAGGGGCCACCGGCGACCGCTCATCACGGCCAGTCTCAGCCGCCCCACCAACCACCTCTGGCACTGTCCACCGAGGCGGCCGCGGCCGGGCCGGGGAACGACGCCGGAGCGCCGGAGGCCGACGGCTGCAAGGGCGGCGAGGACGCGGTGGCAGGCGGCGGTGGGCCCGGCGCGGGCGGCGGTGCCGCGGGAGGTCTGACCCCGAGCAAGCCCAAGAACAGCCTGGTGAAGCCACCCTACTCCTACATCGCGCTCATCACCATGGCCATCCTGCAGAGCCCGCAGAAGAAGCTGACCCTGAGCGGCATCTGCGAGTTCATCAGCAACCGCTTCCCTTACTACCGGGAGAAGTTCCCCGCCTGGCAGAACAGCATCCGCCACAACCTGTCGCTCAACGACTGCTTCGTCAAGATCCCCCGCGAGCCGGGCAACCCGGGCAAGGGCAACTACTGGACCCTGGACCCCCAGTCCGAGGACATGTTCGACAACGGCAGCTTCCTGCGGCGCCGGAAGCGCTTCA
>CABHPP010141445.1:0-13079 GCA_902168425.1 Peromyscus attwateri | reverse complement strand
GAAGGAAGGAAGGAAGGAAGGAAGGAAGGAAGGAAGGAAGGAAGGAAAGAAGGAAGGAAGGAAGCATATGGGAGGAGAGGGAGGGGAAGAGAAAGCAAGGTTGAGGAGATGTACTAACCATGCAAGTTTGAGGACCTGAGTTTGATCTCCAGCATTCATAAAAAAAAAAAAAAAAAAAAAAAGGTCAGGTGTGGCAGCAGGTGCCCATAATCCCAGTACTAACGCAGCAGACACAGGAGAATCCCTGCACTTTCTGGCCGGCTGCGAGTCTAGCTGAATCAGCAAGCTCCAGGCTTAGTGAGAGACCCTGCTCAAAGGACAGTGGAAGGTGACTGAGAAAGACATCCAGAGTCAAACACTGGCCTTCATACAGCCCCTCCACATGCATGTGCACCTGAACACACACATAAACAGATACACACAAAAAGAAGAAAGAAAAAAAGGGGGTGGGTGGGTTGGGGAGATGGTTTAGTGGCTAAGAGTGCTTACAACGTGGAGGCTTAGAACCTTTCACCTGTGTAAAAGACGTAGATGTGGTTGGAGGCTCCTGAAATATTGGTGCTGTGAGGGACCGAGACAGGAGGGCCATTGGAGCTTGCTGGCTACTAACATAGCTCCAGGTTCAGCGGGGACCCTGCCTCAAAAGAATAAAGTGGACAGTGATAGAAGACACCCAGCATCCTCCTTTGGCCTCCAGGTATGCGTGCATTGGCATCTGCAAACATATGTGCACACACCACACACACACACACACACACACCCCACAGGAAAAAAAAATACCTTTTTTTTTTGGGGGGGGGTTTTGAGACAGGGTTTCTCTCTGTAGCTTTGGAGCCTGTCCTGGAACTCACTCTGTAGACCAGGCTGACCTCGAACTCACAGAGATCCACCTGGCCAAAAAAAAAAAAAAAAAAAAGAAAGGAAAAAGAAAAAAAAAAAAGAAAAAAAACCACCTTTTTAAAATGAAAGGGGGCGATAAAAAGAAATCTTAAGAAGAAGAAGGAAAAAACAAAGTTGAACCTCTTCTTCATATGTCTCTGTCCATAGTCCCATTATGATGTTAAAATAGTGACTGTGTAATGAGGTCCAACAGGAAGACAGCCAAAATAATGTTTGCCATTATTAAGGCAACAATTGGAAGTGGACCATTGTTAAAAAATGAGACTCACCTCAAATATATACTATGGCTTGAGGTATTAATGGTAGCAGGCTGTGTGTACAATATAGAAAGAACTGAGCCAGGTGTGATGCACGCCTTGGGAGGTGGAGGCAAGAGGAGCAGGAGGTCTGGGCCAGCCTCCACTGAACAGCAAGTGTAAGGCCAGCCTGGGTTACATGACACCAACCTGGGGGAAGTGCATTGGCTTTGAAATAATAAGGACTTTAGTTTGGATCCCAGCAACTATGTAAAAAGCTGCGTGTGGCTGAGTCCATGGATCTGTAACCCCAAGGCTGGGGTATGGAGACAGGAAGATCACTGGGACTCGCTACCAACCTAGCTCTCCAGGTTCAGTGACAGAACCTTGTCTCAAGGACAATGGAGAGTGATAAAGCAGGACCCCCGGTGACTTCCTTTAGCCTCTACTAACAAGCACACAGACATATAACTTTTGAACACACACACACACACACACACACACACACACACACACACACACACACAAATTAAACACAGATTGAGGGTTAATGTTCAAATGCTATTGCTGATAAGATGTAATACCTTAACCGAGCATAGCGGTGCACCCTCTTGATCCCAGCGCTCAGGAAGCAGAGTCAGGTGAATCTCTGCGAGTTCGAAGCCAGCCTGGACTACATAGTGAGTTCCAGGACAGCCAGAGCTACACAGTGAGACCCTGTCTCAAAATAACAACCACCAGATGTAATACCTTGCTGTGGGGGACTGTCACCTCACAACTGCTCCAATTTCAGCAAACGTTTTTACATCATGGATCTTGGACCTCAGAGCATGCGCCGCCTCTCTGCTTCATTAGCACTCACATCTGCAGTACCGAGGACTGTGTTTATCCTGCAGGACAAAGGGTGCTTGTATTCAGGAGTGTGGCTGCAATAGCTCACTTGTCCTTCATCGCCTTGGTCCTTCCCTTCCTTCTGGAGATGAGGGAAAGATTAGTTGAGCTCCCTGGAGAAAAGCATTAGGTAAATACAGGACGTTGCTGAGCTATTGTTACTATTATTAACAACACTAACAGCTGGGGCGTATGTACCCCCAAGGGGTTCGAGTGAACATCTAGGCCAGGGGTCTATAGAACTCCAACTCTTGATCTCTTAACGCCATGTGAATCTAGGGGTCCCTGTGGTATATGAGTCCTAGGGGGCATGGAGGCTGCTGGGGCTGAAAGAGGGGAACTGTCATTCTCTATGGAAGGAAGAGCCTACCTCCTTCTAGACAGAGGCCAATAATGAGTTGGATCAGTGACTGGTCATAGAAAGCATTACATGTGTCAGCCTAGGGGCCAAAGCCCCGGGGATGAAGTCTTCACTGAGGTTTAGGTGCCTGGAGCCCACTTGACAAAAAAGTTGAGGGAGGGTTCTTGTTCTTTTCTCTCTCTCCACACCACTTATATTTTGTAGTAAAAATAATTATGCGTTCCACTTAAAAAGTACATTTGTGTGAGGAATTTAACAGGGTAGAAATGATTCTCCTCCACAATTTATATCCAACACATCTTCATTGAGCTTATGCCTTGGCTGGGAAGTTTTGTACCAATGAGCGTGGAGGAAACGCCAGGGCACAGACGACCTGGTGGGTAAGGTGTGCAGGTAACTATGGCACAGATGGACAGGGACTTGAGAGGTTCTGATGAAGAGGAAACAGAGTGGGGTGGGAGTCAGACAGAGTTATGAGTCAAGGCCCTTGAAGGGTCAGAGAATCTGATCAAGGAGGGATGGAGGCATTGACATTCCCAAAGAATGAACCAACCTCACAAAAGGAGAAGCAGGAGAAACGTGCGGCGCACTGAGTAGTTACTTCAGCCTGGCGAGCAAAGAATATGGGAGAAATGAAGGCTTGCTAATGTGTATCGGAAACGAGAGATGTTCCCCCCAATCTAGACCTCTGTTTCTCACTCAGGAACAGTACAAGCCTTGGAAAGTTTCTAGGTCAGTAAAAGTCAAGACAAAACTTGTCTAGGGCCTGGCAGTGAGTGACTTGGAAATAGAGATTCAGAAGGACACTTGCAAGGCTTCTGGCCTTTGTACTGACCAGACACAGATGGGTCTGTGGGAAAGTGCCCGGGGCCAGGGGCGGGCGGGTTGCTTCTCTGGGAAAGCCTGGAGTTTCCGAGCAGCTGGGCATCCTTCTCTACTGTTGGCTTGGTCTCGTTAAATCAAATCTTCCCATGGAACCTGGGTGGTGGATGAGGCTGGTGGCTGGACTGAAGCTGTTGGAAACTCGGATGGGTTGGGCTGGGAATGGCGGAGTGTGGGATCGTTGCAATAAAATGCAGGGAAAAGAGCCCTTGCCGTGTCCTGGGGTGTGAGGCACAGGGCGTGGGGCCCTGCATTCCCGGGTGGCTAAGACGCCGCCCGCCGTCACTGTTGATGATTATCATTATTATTCCTGCTCGGGCTTCTTGGAACTTCCATCCTGCAGGACCCTGCCTGGCTGGGCAAGCGTCATCAACTAGCAAGGGGTGGGGCGGGTAGCTCCCAGCAGCAAGGGAGCAGGACATAACTAGGGTTTTCTGGCAGTTCTGAGATCCTTTGTAACCACGGATGCATGGGCAGAGTTTCTCCAGGGGAAACTGAGACACACTAGCGAGGAGTGAGTTGGCTGAGGTCCTTCAGCAGAGACCTCTCCTTCCCTCACCATGCCCTTCATGAGGCCATGCTTATTCTCTCCAAGCTGGAGCTGATTTTGTAGGACTGGAGGAGAGCCAGAGAAGGTGTGGATTCTAGAAGAGAGAACTGGGCTGGGGCCAGGACATCAGAGCTGGTACCTTCTGTGCCAGGTGCTGCGGGCATCATGAGGTCAGGCTCCTGGTTTCAAGTCTCTCTGGAAGGTTCTGCCATATGGGTGGATCTTCTGTAAGCCCCCAAGGGAAGGCAAGGCTGGAGACGTGCAAAATGCCCAGCTCTGTCCATCAGAGGCCAGATTCAGCATCCTGGGATAGGAAGAGCCTAGATCTCATAAAGATGGGCCAGGCCCCGGAGCAAAGGGCCAGACAAAGGCTCATAGACTGAGAAAGGTGTGTGTATCCGCGTGCGCTGTGTGAGTCCGCGTGTGTTGTGTGCACATTTTGGTAACACCAGCTTCCAGTGACGACGAGTCTCTGCTTGCTGGGATGAGATAAAAGGGAGAAGGGCTGGAGGAATGTGACTGGAAGACTGATGAGTAGGTAAGGGGTTGAGTGGAATCCTACAAAACACATGGATTCGGGCCCACTGGGCACCCACTGGAGAAGGAAGGGAGTGGTCCAATGTGCAGGCTGAGGCCCTGTCTCCCTCTCCACTCGCACACGTCACTTCAAGAGCAGCGGCCCCTGGAAACATCTTCTGGCTTAGAGGAAAACTGGGTCAACAAGTAGGCTACAGAAGCGGGAGGAGAGAAGGTGATAAGCAGCCCCCACAAGCACTCCCAGGACCCACAGCTCCCAGAGCCAGCGCCTGCCATGTGTTCACGAAGCTGGCACTTACCAAGCGGCTACTGTGAGCGAGGTGGGCTACTTGGCTCTGCAGTGCAACACGGGAGATACGTTCTCCGCTCTCAGGAGGCTCTCTGGAGAATGACGAATCTTTCTCTTTGAAGAACTCCTCAGCCGAGTCCGGAGACATCTTCTTCCTCCGTGGCCGTGGTTATGCCAGCTCTACCTCTGCCATCAGTCTGCTAATTCTCTGGAGTTTCACACAAAAAAAATCCATCTCTGTGAGTTCAAGGGCAGCCTGGTCTACAAAGCGAGTTCCAGGACAGCCATGGCAGTTACACAGAGAAACCCTGTCTCAGGAAATTAAAAATGGTGTCTTGACATCCACCCAGCCAAATCATCCAGCGTTCAGCTACAAAAGTCATCCCTTGAGCTTCCTACTGTGTCAGACCACCAGAAGACTCATTGTGACCCTACCATACCAGACCACCATGAGACTCAGTGTGACCCTACCATACCAGACCACCATAAGACTCAGTGTGACCCTACCATACCAGACCACCATGAGACTCAGTGTGACCCTACCATACCAGACCACCATGAGACTCAGTGTGACCCTACCATACCAGACCACCATGAGACTCAGTGTGACCCTACCATACCAGACCACCATAAGACTCAGTGTGACTCTACCATACCACACCACCATGAGACTCAGTGTGACCCTACCATACCAAACCACCATAAGACTTTGTGACCCTACCATACCAAACACATCCTTTTGCTAAGACCTCCACCCACTTGCTTCCTCTTACTGGTGATCCAGAGAACCCACAGCAGTTTCTCAAAGTTAATTAGATACAATAAGAGCTTCTAGGGGTTTTCAGAGCCCCGACACAAGTTTCGTTCTTACTGCCCAGTAGTGTCCCTTCCCATTCACAGCACAAACATATCAGTAACCTAACTGTCAACATCTGAACAACACCACAAACCTTTTCAAGGGAATCCTTTCCATGTTTATAGCCAATTCATTTGACAAGCATGTACATGATAGAGGCTATGGACCAGGTCCTGTGATAGTCACAAAGTAGCTCTTTTGATGTTGGGGGAAGGTAGGCCTCCTGCCACAGAGGGAGGGCCATGCTTGACCAGGGAGGATAGATGGACGCTAAGGGAGACAGATGCAGTGAGGGGTCAGACAGAGCAAGCTCACGGCTGCGCTGCCCACTATGGTCTCATAGAGCTTTCCTTCCTCAGCTCTTCACATCACAAAGTGATGCCTTGCTGGGAGGAATGGAGAGCGTTCTAATGAGATGTTCACATGGCATGATCCTGAAGGCACCACATTGTTCTCCAGTGGAAAATGTTTCTCCATTCCTGAATTCAGCATCCTCTGGAAGTGATACAGGAAACGAGCAGAAATTAAGAGTCTAAAATTTCTGTGTTTAAAAAAAAAAAAGCCCTTACTGGGCAGTGGTGGCACACACCTTTAATCCCAGCACATGGGAGGTAGAGGCAGATAGAGGTCAGCCTGGTCAACAGCGCTAGTTCCAGGACAGCCAGGACTACACAGAGAAACACTGTCTCGAAAAACCAACCAACCAACCAAACAAACAAAAAACCAAGCCCTTTGGAGGCTGGGCTTGGATTGTAAAATGCTTGCCAAACAAGCGTGAGGACCTGAATTCTATCTCCAGCATCCACTGGAGGCCCACATTGTCATCCAGGCACAGCCCAGAGACTGTCTGGGGTTTGCTGGTCAGCCAGGCTTGCCAAGTCAGCGAGCGCTAGGTGCAGGGAGAGATCCTGTTTCAAAAACCAAGATGGCAAGTGACCGAGGAAGACATACAATGTTGATGCCTGACTTTGAGACACATGTGGACACATGAACATGCTCAGCTTGCCCACACACCCTTTAAACAATGGAAGGTATGAAGGGCTGCAAACGGCCCTTACCATTTCGCCCAGTTAGGAAATAACAGCTCCCATACCCTGACCCAGAGGGCAGCCATCTTGTGGGGAAAGAAATCCACTCTCCTCCTTGGCTCTAACTACAGTGGTAGCCGGTTCCCCTGTGTGTGGTGTGAGACTTGTCCATGAAGAAAGACTCACTCCTCCTGTGGTTGTTAGATGTGGGGTGGGTGTTTAACCAGCGTAATCAGAAGAAAAGTCTTCCAACTGTCTCAGCAAGGCAAGATGCTACAAATGACCCCTTCTTGCTTATCTGCCCCAGACAACACGGCAAGTTAGGAAATGTTCTCTACTCTAAATGCACAACTCCTATAAACCAACATAAGCAAGAAGCCTTTGAATCTGCTCAGCCTCATTTCCCTAAGCATCAGCATCCCATATGGAGAATTTTGATTGGGTGTGATAAATGGGAAGCGGACGGGAGCCGGAACATGCTGTGTTAGTCTCTTGATGATCTTCTAGGGTCCTCTCATACTTGGGGCTCTCCCCGCAACTTTGTGGCTCTGTCTCCAAAGCACCTCGGCCCAGGGTCAAGAAACTGGGATAGCTCTTAAGAATGCTAAGGGAGCTGGGCGGTGGTGGCGCACGCCTTTAATCCCAGCACTCGGGAGGCAGAGGCAGGCGGATCTTTGTGAGTTCGAGGCCAGCCTGGGCTACCAAGTGAGTTCCAGGAAAGGCGCAAAGCTACACAGAGAAGCCCTGTCTCGGGGGAAAAAAAAAATGCTAAGGGAGAAGCTGCTGTGCCCAGGAAAGCAGTCCTTTTTCAGGTTTCCCTGGCTGCAGTGAAAGTGTTTGAGGCTGTACGGTGAGACAGGCATGAGAAATAACATGGTCAAAATGCTGTCCCAAGTATGGAGTTTCCCAAATGAAAGGGCAGGTCACTATAGGGAGAAGAGTCCTGCTGGGCGGTGGTGGTGCACACTTTTAATCCCAGCACTTGGGAGGCAGAGGCAGGTGGATCTCTGTGAGTTCGAGGCCAGACTGGTCTACAGAGTGAGTTTCAGACTACACCAAGAAACCCTGTCTCAAAAAAAAAAAAAAATGCCCCTCAACAAAAGGGTGGTGGTGGTAAGAGTCCCTTCCTTTCCCCCTCCCTTCTTTCCTCCCATTCTTCCTTCCACTCGTTTCCTTCTTCCTTCCTCTCTTCTTCTCTCCTTGCCTCCTCCCTTTCCTCTTTCTTCCCCGGCCCTCTTTGCCTCCCTCCTTCTCTCCATTCCTCTCTCTCTTCCTTCTTCCCTTTTTCCCTTCCTCTCTCCCCTTCTTCCTCTTTCCTCTTCCCCACCCCAACCCCTTTCCTTTCCGCTTCCCTGTGGAACCTAGCAGTGAGTCCCTACATCAGGCTGCCTCTCCAGTTTACCGTCCGTCACAGCCTCTTCCCATCTGCCTTTCATTCTACAGCTCCTCAGCTCAACTTTGTGTCCTTTATACCACCTTCCCCATCTTGTCAAGCCCCGGTTGAACTCTCCTTTCTCTGAATTCTAATTCTATTGCATAAGGTGTGCTACGTGATATATTTGACTATACCACACCCGATACTGTCTAGCTGCATAACCCACCTGAGTCCTGGTTCCCTGGGCAGGGTGTAAATGTGCAGAGAGCAAGCCCATTTTAGAGTCTCTTAGAACACCGAGCACAGGGATGAATTGTTGCAGGACTTGATGGAGCCTTCCCCCCCTCCCCTTTTGCTTCTCATTAAAGCTGGGAGAGTGTGCACTGAAAGGTGGCCACTGGAGTTGTCAAGGTCCACAGCTTGTTTGGGTGGAGAAACATATTGTACATCAGCAATTAAATTCCTGGTAGACAGAATCCCTGCCTTTAGATGCATCATGGAGAGCCTGGGAACAGTCTGGAGGTTGCAGGACATCTTTCACAATACCTTGAAATGGAGTTCAGTTACCTATGGGGAAACCTGTGGTCCCAGTGGTTCCGAATAGCAGTGTGCACCTTAGGAAGAACCCAGGAATCCAAAGAATGTGGGAAAGGCTTCTGCAGGATTGTCACCTGTCAACACGGGAGAACTCACCTGAGACGAAAGAGCAGTGTAAATGCTGCAGATGTGATAAGGAAGGGGCAGGGCAGACATGGCCCTCTCTTGTGAAGCTCCTCTCCAGACTCATGTCTCAGTCCAAGAGAGTGAGACTTGAAGAGGAAGCTGTATATGCAGTGGGAACTATCAGATTATTATAATCTCCCCCACCACCTCGTCATCATCCTCTCCCTCCTCCTTCTCCTTCGAGACAGGCTGTCATGAGTTCTGATCCTCCTGCATCCATTTCCTCAGTGCTGGGCTTACAGGTGTGCACCACCACCACACTCAGTTTATACGCTGCTGCTGATCAAACGCACGGCTTTGTGTTTGCTAGACGAGCACTCTACCAGCTGAGTGAGCTACATTCCAGCCCAGCGCCTTTCCTTCTTAACACTGGCTCACTGTCTCATTTCCTCCACCCTCATCTCTTGTTAGGAAAGAGAGTGCTCGTTCGCCCAAGTCGTACGACTGGTGGGAAAATGGAGTCAGAGTACCACATCACTGGTCCAGGGCATGTTGGCAGTCAAGAAAGAGCTCTAGTCCCTAGCAGCCTTCATTTATGGCTGCTAAAGGATACCAAAGATGAAAGAGGAAACTCTATTCTTCTCAAATAGTCCCAGGGAGGGACTAGAGAGGTCCTTAAAATTCAGGTACTGTTTTTACCCGAGTGAATACAAAATGTAGTGGACCACAGAGGAAGTGGCCCAAAGCCGTCTGAGGAAGTGTGGAAGGCTTCCCAGAAGAGGCTGCACTTGAGCTGAAATGTAAAGGACAAGGTCTCTGCCAGGTAAACAAGGATGGGGTGTTCCAGGTGGAAGACATGATGTGGAGAAAGCTTAGATGAAGGAACATGGCCTGTGACAGATGCTGGAGACGACGGTCAGCCTGTACAACATGGGGGAGTCAAGGAACAATGAAGCTGACCCCACATTTGGGCAAGTCCCAGAATGTCTTGCAAAACAGTTCAGGGTTCTGTGGAGAGCTGGATGTATTTCCTGTGGCTGCTCTAGCAAATCACCACAGACTGGGAAGCATAACGCAGCGCAAATGTGTTGCCTTCCAATCTGGAGGCCAGAAGTCTCACTGGCTGCAGCAGACAGCACTGTGTCAGAAACGGGGAGAAATGGGCCCTTGCTTGCCTACTTCTGCTTTTCAGGGCAGCCCACATTCCTCAGCTCACATCCCTTTCCATCTCCATAGCCAGCATCACATGGTTTCAATCCTGCTTCCCTAACTGTATCTCAGACGCCCACACTTCTGTCTCAGGCTAAGGACTCTTGTGATGGCACCAGGGCCCTTAGAATCCAGTACAATCTCCACACTCCTTACCCGAATCACCTTGTAAAGTCCCTCTTGCAATGTAAGGTAACATATTCACAGGTTCAGAAAAGTGGATGTGGGTCTTTTGGGGGGAAAATATCTGAAGAAATCTGAGCTTGGGGTGCTAGGTAGTACAGCACTGTGGCTAAAAGAGCTGGTGTGGGGACTGGAGAGATGGCTCAGTGGTCTGCTCTTGCAGAGGACCGGGGTTCAATTCGGAGCACCCATATGGTAAGTCACAACCAGCTATAATTCCATGTCCAGAGGATCTGACACCCTCTTCTAGGCACTAGGTATGCATATGGTGCATATATATACATGTAGGCACTCACATATCCACACTGAAAAACTATCTTTGGGAAAGAAAATCACAGCTATGGCCTCTGACCATCCCAGTTCACTCTTGCCTCTGCTGTGTAAGAACAATGTGACCTACGTCATTTCCTACTCGTGATCTCTGTACCTTAGTTTTCTTGTATGTAAAAGAGGGATACCCACCTCCTCCTTAGTTATTCAGATTATATGGGGTAACAGTGATGAAACTTAGGACAGGATGAGCCATTCAGTAAACTGGAAATATCTTTTCTTGTGTGTGGGGGGTTCAAGGCAGGGTTTCTCTGTGTAGCCCTGGCTGTCCTGGAACTCACTCTGTAGACCAGGCCGGCCTCGAATTCACAGATCTACCTGCCTCTGCCTCTCAGAGTGCTGGGATTAAAGGGGTGTGCCACCACCGCCCAACCAAATATCTTGGTGCTCAGTGTTAAGAACAGAACCTAGCCCACGATGAGGCTCATCAGCACAGGAAGGAAGGAGACAGCCGAGCACCAGGGTTCTCTGACATGAAGAAAACGTGATACTCCGATTCTCAGGATAATGCGCCCCCACTGCCTCTGTTGACATACAGAAACAAAAGACTGGAAGCTGCCTGCATCTGTCCCCCGTTTCTCCTGAGATTTGTTCTGGGTGTTAAAGAGTAGATGATGTTTATTTATTTATTCTGGATTTTGGAGAGAAGATCTCACCTTGTACCCAAGGCTTGCCCGGAAATGTAGCCCAGGCTCGCCTCAAGCTCAGGGTGATCCTCCTGCTTCAGCTGGGATTACCAACATGAGCTGCCACTACCATCTATGATACTTCTTTAATTATTTACCATTTATTTATTTATTTATTTATTTATTTATTTATTTATTTATCCCCCCCCCTCCCCCCGAGATTTCTGCAACACTGTTTAACTTGACATTCAGCCATTTGAAGACATGGTAATGTCTCAGCCAGGTACTCAGTGTGATGACGTGCACCTGACTGATTTGGGAGTGACTTGCTCTGGGTTCTTAGACGCCATTACGCATATTTAACCATCTCCTTTGTCCTCACTTTCTACTAAGGTGCCAACAAGCCCCTTGTCCTCTTTCTCTTATTGATTTCTTCTCTAAGCACCTCCACAGGTGCAGATCTAGCGGTTTGCCTATCAGCAGGGCTGCCCAAATAAAACGGAAGTCAGCCAGTGACATTGGGATTTCAGATAAACAACGAGTAATTTTAATGTAAGTACATTCCAAATATTACTATCTGTCCAAAATAGTGCTTTATTAACCAGTTATTTGATTAACCAGAACATTCCATTCCCTAGCATCAATCACAAAGTAACATTTCACTTTGTCCTCTGGTGCAATTTACAAGGTAAATTGGTATTCAATTCCAGAAAGTTCCAGCGTCTTCTTTACAAATAGTTTTATGTGGTAACCAGAGGGGAGAAGGCAGGCGATGATTCTGGGGAGGATGGTGGTCAGAAGAGTGGGCACTGCTATCTCACGACACAGACTCTCTGCTGCCTAGCAATGGGTTTCACAAGCACAGACAAGCCCCTCCACTAATGGGGGATGCAGCCTTGTTCCTTGGGATCTAAAGAGCCCTCAGGATACTCATTCTGTTGGAGTATATTGAGATTGGTACCCTGCTTTCTTTTGAAAATAGGTGCTAGATGGACATGGTGGCCCATATGGGTAACCCCACAATTGGGAGGCTGAGGCAGAAGGATTCCTTATTGGAACCCAACCTGAACTGCACAGAAAGACCATCTTTCAAAACCAAATCAATCAATCCAACTGCATACTGTACAAAGCATGCTCTACATTGCAGTCTAGGATAATGTCAGCTCTCACCACCTACGGGATATGCATTAGATTGGTGAGTATGAGCTGTTGTAACCAGCTACGGTTTGTATATACAAGGCTGGTCTTTCCATTGACAAGAAAGTTTGCTCAAAGCTTTTCCTCCAAAGATCCATTACAGGTGCCCCATCTAGCATCCTCCTCCCCTGCTGATCCATCACCCCCAATTCTTCATTCTAAATTTCCTTCCGTGGTCTGTGGATTAATTGCCTGAACCACCCCCCTCCTCAATTTTTTCTTTTCTTCCCCTCCTCACCCCCTCAGGCAGAGTCTCTCTGTGTAGCCCTACCTGCCCTGGAACTCACTATGCAAAGCAGTTTAGTTTTGAACTCTTAGGGATTCCTCTGCTCCCAAGTGCTAGGATCAAAGGGGGTGCAACCACCATGCCTGGCTAGGTTATCATGACTGACCATCAAGGCGTGGCCCTGTGCCGGCCAGATCTCTCCCTGCAGCCCACAACCTTGGCTCCTAGTAGCACTTCTCAGCTCCCCACTCCAAATACGTCTTGGTCTCGTCCCACTGACCTACCTAGTGCTCTCAGCCAGACATCAGTTTTCACATCAAAGTTGTCCCGGCATCTTGTGGTATTGGTACCTACATGTCCGCACTCTTTTAAGTATCCTTTCAGAGACTAAACAATGCAAAATACTTTAACAGCTTATGAAATCTTTTTTTTTAATTTACTTTTATTTTGTGAGTATGTTGGAGTGTCTGCATGTATGTGTATATGCCACATGAGTGCCTTATATCTGTGGAGGCCAGAAGAGGGTATCAGAAACCACGGAACTGGAATTAGCCAGTGGCTGTGAGCTGCTGTGGGGAGTGGGAACCAGATCCTGGTTCTCTGAAAAATCCTAAGTGCTCTGAGCAGCTGAGCCAGGCCCTACTCCAGTTCAGCCAAAATCTCTCTCTCTCTCTCTCTCTCTCTCTCTCTCTCTCACACACACACACACACACACACACACACACACACACACACACACA